>CAVNYN010203463.1:0-16094 GCA_963692815.1 Nyctanthes arbor-tristis | reverse complement strand
CCCCCCCCTGTTAAATATAGAAGTAATTTTTATTTGCTTCTTTTGGGGGTTCCAGCATTGATTCTTTGAGAAGGCCGAAAAATGGGTGAGAATTTTTAGGGGCTGCAACACTGGTTAATTTAAGCATGAATATACTTTATCATATACAATTAGTTGTATTATTGGTCCTATTATAGGCTAAGATTTTAAATAATATATCTTATAAACTAAGAATTGCAAATCAATTTATTTTATTATATATATTGCGAGCATTTACATTGTAGATTATATTGGAAGTTAGAAGCTGGTTGCAAATTTATATTCACAAGTTGAGGGAATTGATTATATTGATCCTAAAGAGGTCCAACTTTTATTAATCTTACCGACTATGTCAAAAGCAGTTAAGAGTTGTTGGTTGCAACTTGCAAGTCTTATTAATCTTTGATGCAATCGATGGCAAAAGTAGTGCATCTCTCTTACCACAGTGTTGAATTTCTGGTTTTATAATAATATGTTATTACCAGGCAATTCAACCCTATTATTGCTATAATAATAATTTAAAAGTAAACTATTCTCTGCTTTGCATAGATCGAATGATTTGTTATGGATTTCATGGGCGAATCTAAAATTTCTTCTAGATTGTACTGATGTCTTTCTTTTTCTTTTCTTCTGTGATTTGTTTCATATGTTTTGTTGCACGCAGAATGTTTAAGCAGTCTGTCTATTTTTTTTTTGAATTTGATTTCATTTCATTTTTCTTAATGGGTTTTTAGGTGTTAGTGAGATCTGGTTAGCCTCTTATAGCTCATGTCAACATACCATTTTTATTCCTATGAAATTCTAATAGATTTTAAGAGAATGGGTTTGAGATTTATGTAGTACATATGAGTACCATGTGATGTGTATATGTGATTTGGTTGACTAAATTCTACTTTGAAATACAAATGGGACGAGCTTAATGATTTTATTCTCTAACTTAAGAAGGAATTTCACAAAAGCAAGGCGCCTAGATGTTATGGTTTCTCTAATAAATAAATTTCCCAGAAGAACATTAATTTAATCTAGATATGCTGTCACTACTATTGACAAGAACATAAAATGGTATTTAGACCATCTCACATGTTTTCTTGAAGGAATTAGCTTCTGATTGACACGGTTGGAATGAGATCAACTTATATTTTAACGATCCATTAAAATTTAGGTGCCATCAATGATTTACAAGATTTTAATGGATTTCACCAACTAGGTACTGGATTTACATGGAACTCTATGGATGTAAGTTTGAAATGCACTTAACAAACTGTTTATCAATCCCACCCTCTTTTGATGGAACTCTTATGGAATTTATGGAAATCCTTTAAATCCACAAAATTAGT
The DNA here is from genome assembly GCA_963692815.1 of Nyctanthes arbor-tristis. Lineage (NCBI taxonomy): Eukaryota > Viridiplantae > Streptophyta > Magnoliopsida > Lamiales > Oleaceae > Nyctanthes > Nyctanthes arbor-tristis. Next base: position 14,739 of record CAVNYN010203463.1, on the reverse strand, counting down.
TAGAACCATAATTTGCCAAATATCATCAAGTCCAAATTGAGTGCATTAATATAGTTGAAGAATAGTCTATTTCAATTCTTTGCATTTGCTACCAAAGTATAAATTGAATGAAGATTTATCTGTGGTTACTATTTGTGACAGTGTCTCTAAGTCTGTCTACAGTTGAAGCATCAAAATTTATCAAGACAATCTTTTCCTTTTATTATAGTTGAGGATACATCTTAATGCTTCGCTATTATTGCAAAGCTTTTCATGGGGGAAAGGAAACATAAAAAAGTGCTTTAGGTTGTCTGAAAAAGGACCTAACTATTGACAACAGAAATTGAACTTCTCGTATGTTGATGTTATATGAATTGAAATTAGAATTTTATCATGAAATGCATTGTCATGTTTGACTATATTACATAAATTTAAGAAAATTGTAAATTTAGATCATGAGATTTTCTTCTCTTTGTTACACATGTTTCAGGTGATTTTCAAAGTAGAAATTTTTATGTAGACCAAAAGCAAAGTGGACCCTTTTACAGTTTGATACTTACTAATTTTACATTAAAATATCTTATGCGGCATTTATTTAATGCTTCATTTTAGTTTGTATTAAATTAACTAAGTACAACATATAACAAAATACACGCGGATCTTAACTAAAGATAAAACATATTACGCACAACGCACATACGGTAACTAGTGTTTTATAAAGTATGTGATAAGAATTAATGGCTGAACTTGTTAACCAGCTTTTAATTTGAAAAAGATCGGAAGAACATGCTCTAAAGTTAAAACTAAAACACACTGAGCATATACAATATCACCACAATAAACTGATAATAGATAAGAAGAGATATTTTTACCTTCTCAAAAACAAGCTTTGGATTACGAATCATGTCACCAGGAGTAGGCTCTAACTTTTTAGTAGAAAGGCTTACTCGGCCCCTCTCACGATCATGGCTTAGTATCATTACCTACACAAAAGATTTAATGCACCAAGATTTAAATTTTTGGCAAATTGTTAAAATGTTTAGCCAGTACCAAAAAGACACACCTTCAGAGTGTCACCCGGCTGAAGAACCATAGCAATATCTGAGACACGATCATGACTGATCTGGCTCACATGCAAAAGTCCGTTAATTCCACCAATATCGATGAAAGCACCATAAGGTTTCAAGCTCTGGACAGTGCCAATTACAACTGATCCAATTCCTAGTTGTGCCTGACTATCAGCCATGGCTTTGCGATTACTAAGGACAAGTCTGGATTGTTCTTCGTCAACCTCAACAAATTTAAGAGGCAGCTCTTTATTTAGAAGCTCCTCTGCAGTTGATTTCTGATACACATTGAAGATAAATCTCAATAAGCTTTTTAGTTTTTGTTCACAATGCTGAAATATATAACAATAAGGAGGTGTTTGATTCTATTTATCAAAACACATTATAATCCCACCTAGCATTGATTTGACCACTGATTTGACAACTGCTCATTTATAACCACAAATTTAAAACTTCCATTAAATCTACATCACTCATTTCACCTCATTATAATTTCTTATAATTCAATTCAAATAATGAGAATCAAACAGCCACTAAGTGAAACGTAAATGATTCATAGTACCTAGTTGGAAAGGGAAAATATACCATTAAGACGGGAGAAAAGAACCCTAATTAATCACTATTTCATCAATGTAATTCTTCATCTATAGTTACGTTGACATTTTGAATACACCATAAAAGATAGATCCAAGGTTTAAAACCATATGCAGCACACTTCAATCCGAGGGACAAATTTTTCAAGAAAAAAGGGTGTATAAAATTTGACAAGTATTTATCACATTGACCATGCAATTCTTATATTCACTTAGAAGAAGAAACCAAGGTGGTTCACTTCCATAGCTAGACAGACTTTGTAGGAGCTTAGATTCTTTCACAACCAAATTTTGTGGGAGGTATGTTTGCAATGTGATACACTTCTTGAAGAAAAAAATAATAAAAGAGAACAAACAGTTGATATTTGTGAAAAGGGAACAAATCCGCGAAGGCCCTCCACCACTGCCACTACTCCACCTTTATTGGCACCTACAACCTGCATATTAAATTCAAAAAGAATTGAGATGGAGTATGACACAAATATGTTTTAGGAAACAGTAACATTCAGGCACATTTAATGTAATGGCATGGCACCATACACGTGTCATTGTAAGCTATCCCAAAGGATATTGTCTGTAAATATGAATATGATATTACCACACTGGCATGCTACCTATCCAACGCAGTATACCCACTTGCAAATTTTTATACTTTGCACCTACCAGGCCCTTCACGACAACATCTTCCGCTTGAAGTTGTCGACAACGTTCCCAAGCAAGGCTGTATTGAATCACCCGTAGGCTCAAGATTAGACTATCATCTGCCTCGTTTTCACCAATTACTACGAATTCATCGCGCAAACCAGGGAAAATGCCAGCCTCTTTAACGTGCTTAATGTTATGTATGGACACCTCTCGCAAAGGCAAGTATGCTGAGGATTTTGCAGTCATGTCAACTAATGCTCCATTTGCATCTGTATTAAACACGATTCCTTTGACCTACAAAAGAAATAAATGCTATGTAAGTACGTTTAAAATAATTGTAAGCTTTCCGTAGATGTGGATATAAAGAATCCTATGAAATGAGTCTATGCATGTCTTTGGCGTTCACAGCAATTACCCTTACATTTTGAAAACATTACTTGAGTTGACATGTTGAATCTACTAAAATAGTACAAAAATAGGAACTGCACAAAATTCAAAACAGGTACTCTATTGTGAAATGTAGAGATCAAAGCATGTTTGAGTTGATAGTACTATGATAGTAGAAGAGGAGAAATTTGCAAGCTACAGTAGACAAAATTTTAAATTGAAGCTCTATTGTTGAATATAGAGATTAAGGCATGTTTAAGCTGATACACGATAGTGCCATGAAGAAGCTTGCCAGAGCAAAATCCTTCCTTTCCTGCAGTATTTTCATCTAAACTTGTCTAATTTGCATCCTGAATAAAAATTAAATGATATTGTTTGTATCATCCATGAATAAGTAACTTCTTAATATTAACCACACATTTGATGAAGAATGAAACTTGAGGATTAAGGAAAAGTTTCAAGCAGTTCACTTCTTCCTTGATTCATGAAAACCAGTCACTATTGGCCCATACATAACCTAGTCTCACACACTCCTAAGGAATAACAGGCGCCATTTACATAATTTGAGCACTTTAAACTATCCCTTAGCTTCAACCAATATTTCCAGGGATTTAATCATCTAACAAATTCATAGGGATCACAAATAAATTACTGAAATGTTAAAGGTAATCAGAAGCATATATGACTTTTTGAGATTCAATATAAGCCAACACAGAATATACATGGTAAGCAGCAGTCCAGTTCAATAGTCCCAATTACTAATCCTATTAGCAGAACCCCTTTACCAAATTCATCCATCTTTTCTAGTTATTACTAATTCTTTTTAACAATGCAACTTCTATTGGGCCGAACTGCAGTAAGAAAAAGAATAAGCACAGCATGTGTTCTTACTGTGAGGCTCAGATCGGATGCATGGAACTCGCAGTTCAGCTTAACTTATTGACAAGAGCACTCTATTATAGATGTATAGTCGTCCATATGACTATGCATCTTTGGATCTCTAATTACGCATAATTAAAATTTATCCTTGGTTCCAATTTAAAAAATAAATAAATAAATAAATAATCAAAAATCCATGTATCCAATTTGAAAAATGGTATGTTATTGCATCCTCTTCCATCAGCATCGGCAAAAGCTACAAAAATGAGGAACTACTCATTTGACAAGGGAAGGGGCGGTGGGGAGGGTAGGCTTAAGGTGCACTTTTAGTTAAAGCTTATCGGGGCAAGCCACTGGTAACAAGCAGTAATTTTGATTTCATATCCCAGAAGTCCGAACCACGAGTTGAAAAGCTCACGAAGGGTAGACACAACTATAGCCCATGTAAAACCCAAACAATGTCTAGACATAATGTTCTACTAGCTCATCGGTCATCCCCATCGAAGACAACATATTTGTGAGCGTCCTCGTGAAGCAAATACGGAAAGATACTAGGCATATGCGTGTATATATACACACAAAGAGCTAACTAATTTTATTAGCTCACTAATTTTATCCACTGACCCCAACTTTCACAGCAAAAAACATAATTTTTATATTATTTTCTCAGCAGTCAACTAGTGCATACACGTAATTCATGCAAGGACAAGAAGCATCTTTAAAGATATTATTACCCGTGTTCCAATCTCGGAGTTGAAGTCATACTTATCAAGAGCAGCATGGAAATCTTCAATGGTAAATGCAACACCTTCCATAGGGGCGGTACGACACTTCTCATATGCATCCTCAAACATTTCTTTGAGCTTCATCCTCTCCCTAGTCTGTGCGTTAGCAATGGGTACTGCTGCAGCTGTCACGGCAATTCTCCTTCTTGGTCGCATTGTGCGGTAATGATTTCTGGAATTGTTGCTAGAAAGTGTAGGTGAAATTGGCGGGCACTTCAATCCACCTATTTGCTGTGCAAAAGACGCCATGTTTCTACCAGATTTCACTGTAATGGAGAGGGTGCGAGCGGTGCATAAGTTTTCGGATTGGATTTTGGGAGAGACTAGCATATGGTTCCTCATCTTCATGTTATTTTCACACATGACAACAATTACTTTTTAATGTTATTATGAACATAACAGTGTGCTCCAATCTAATCGAAACCACAGAGCACACTCAGCTGATCATTTGACAATGGTCTCTCAGCAGTAGGATATGGGTTTAGACTGTAAGTAGTAGCATTTTCAAAGAGCTCATCACAGTCTTAAAAGCTCTACTAAAGAGCCTATTTGTAAAATATTAACACATCCTCAAACAGTTCCAAATGAAGTATTATATGACCCAAGAAAATATGTAGCCTAGCAAGTCAAAAGGAGTTAGTTGATTAGTGCTCAAGAAATCGCCTCATTCAAGTTTAGCAGGTTGCAAGAACTTCTGTCTAATGCATTGCATGGCCCCCATCATGGGTATGTAGAAATCCTAAAGCTTTGATACCAAGAAATTGCAGGGAAGCTTGGCTGAATGAGAAAACAATGAAGTGTGAAGGGAACAAAATGCCATCTTAAAAATACTGAAATACCTTTCACTCTTTCAAATTTCTATCTTTCATGTGTGTTACATGGGGAATATATATGCATTTATGTCCATCAACCGTGTAAAGTGAAAATATATGAAGCTTTTCAAAAGCTGAACAAGTCATTTGCAATATCCATGGGCACGGGTGTAACTGTAATAATTTGAAAAGGAAAACTTAAACCTATTAGGACAAATCTTCCTAGAAAATGTTTTCTCTTCTAGCCTAGCTTTTCCCAAAGGATGCAAATACATTTATCCATACCTCGAAATTATTTTCATCAATTTATTTTCAATTGAATCATTACACAATTATACTTAATTCCACACGGACTAAAAAAGTTCATTTAATTTTATCCTTAGCGATTAAAAGATATAAAACTTTTCACCTGAATAATTCTTATTTGTATGTTCTCACAATGAAATTATTAATTTGAATACATTATAGGTTTATATCTTTACAGATTGAGAGAAACAATTTAATAGTTTCTCATAATCAATTCAGTGTCATTTACCTGAGTCAGCCTTACAAAACACATAATGTCAAGGCACCTATACCTTTGTTATTTTATTACTATAAATTAATTAACTATTCTTGACAATGTAAAATTGTTCTTCTCTTTGGATTATGTTTGTAAATAGCACAAAAAAGTAAAGATTGGGTGGAATAAATGTTTCAACATTAGATATCAAACATCCACTGATGAAACAAACAAGTCTTATACAAAAGAATACAATTATATATGCCCATATTATAATAATAATAATTATATTGTTATTTCCCTTGGTCAATTGTTCTTGTAAATATTCTCAGATTTCACACAACTTTTGTCAGTTGATGAACAGCAGAATAAGAAGATAGAAGCTAGGTTCTTTCCAATGTCAAGTTTTTAAAGCTAGAAAAATATTTAGCAGATCCATAAAGCAAAGTATATAAACAAAAGAATTCCATTAGAAGAACTGGATTTTGAGGTCAATTAACTAATAAATCAGGCAAGCCAAGAACCCTAAAAAAACCAAAACAAAAAGGGGGTGAGAAAATAAATCTAACAGTAAATGATTGCGTAGAAACCTAAATCAAACAAGAAAAAAACCCAAAATTAGAGTTTGATTTGGAGATTCCTCCTCTCGTGCGTACAGCTTTGTAGTTTGATCCTGTGGAAAAATACAACACGCAGTCAAAACACCAAAATCAATGCAGAGAAGGAGCCAACCAATCAAACTGCAATGTCGAACCAAAAAGAAAAAGAATAATGTCACAAATTCATGAACAGTCTAATCAAATCTCATATATGAACATGCAGCGTATTGAATTTTTCATGTCAACGTCGTCATTACTAAAATCCACATTTTTGTACAATTATCAATTTTTCAGCCAAAATTTGCATAATTTAATGCCAAATTTATTCACATAAGGTCTATTTCTTCTCCTTCAACTGGCTCTTGTCATGATTCCGGGTGTGGATACATTCATGCACAGATGTATTAAGAGTCAAGAACTTTGAAGCAATTTATGATACAGTTGGTTTTAGAATATTTTCGTTTCTTTGTTTACTTTTGGTTTTTTGAAAATTAAAATAATACACATTGGGGAAAAAAGGAAAGAATGAAAGAAGAAAGAATTTGACATTAGGGAAAACTTCAGTCCAAATTTGCATTCTTTAGTTCTCAGTCCGTCGTAGAAATGAAAATAATACAATGATTACACACTACGTGATAATAGAAACCTACGGAACCTGCCTATATTGTCATTTACCAAAAAGTAAATCAGGCACAAGCAGTGTCAATTGTCTAATTAATTTAAACAATTTTTCTATAGTAATTATTAGAATTAGAATTAGGGCCAATAATGTTTAAAATATACAATGCTGATTGCTTCCTGGGATCCCTTAAAGGGCATTCAGAAGACCTATATAAGTTAGGAAGAATAGTTCCATATATTTGATCATTGAGTGAAACAATTATATGAATCTGCTCAACACTACTGCCGTTCCTATGTTTTACTTCCAAGTATCTTCACCAGACTACCATAAAGGAAAAAAAAAAAAGGGATAGAAAAGAAATTTAATTGGGTAAACCAATATTCAGCAGAATCGTTAACCCAAATCAAAACGCAAAACCGAAGGCAAATTAGGCTGTTTAGAAATACTGTGGGACGTTCACCGAGGAATGCAATCAAAATTTCCGGATCTTAAACAGTTGTGCAGGTGGCTGGAGAGAAGTAGGGGATGGCTCTACCAAAAAGAACAGAGAAGGACACCAAAATCGAGCACAAAACCGACGAAGTCGAAACGGAAGACTCACAAATCAACACAAAAATTGACCACGAAACCCACAAATCTAAGCGACAGCCCATACCTGCGTGAAGATCGAAGACGCGCGACACCGGAGAACACAATCGGAAGTCGTCCGTTGTCCAAAGGTTCGGATAAGTGAGAGAAAGAAACGAACGTTTACAGAGGCACTCCCGATAAGGTGAGTTTTTGTGTCTACCTGTCAATTTCTCTTTTGCAACACCAAGGAAATCTGATCTTATAATATAATAAATATATATATATAACAGAATATAAAATATATATAATATATAATATATAAAAATATAATAATATTTATATATATAATATTGATTTTATTCACCCACTCACTAACTATGAGCAGAGTTGCACCGCTAACTTCTATGTGGCGCACACATAGCAGAACGTATGATACACATAGCTACTATTTGTGTCAGCTATATGTGTGTTACGTCAGAAGTAGAGGGTGCAACTCCGCCCACAGTGAATAGGTGAACTGGACTGATAATTTGTAATTTTCTCATTAAAATCACTATCCTACTTTTATATACATCTTTATTTATTAATAATAATAATCCATTAATTTATCCATTAATTATATTTTGTTATTATTTTATTTAATAATATATTTAAATTTATATATTTTTTATATATAATCTGTTATTTGTTATTCATTATTATTTGATATATCTATTCATTTAGTTTTTAAATTATCTTCAAAGATTTAATATTTTTTAAAATTGTAATAGAGCGGTTGACTGAGCAATTTAATGTCGTGGATTATTAGACTTCCTTACTATTTTGATTAAGTGTCTACCGGTGAGATTAAGAGTATAATAATAATAATAAAGTAAAATTAAATCAGCCTCAAAATAAGAATATACAAGTTTTCCCGCCGAAACTACAGTCTTAATTGTATATACTTCTTTACTTAATAATAATAATAATAAACTATTAGTGTTAAGCATTAATTATATTTTGTTATTTATTTATTTAATAATAATATATACATATATTTATATATATTTTTTATATGTAATATGTTATTTGTTATCTATCAGTGTTTGTTATATCTATCCTTTTAGTTTTTAAACTATTTCCAAAGATTTAATATTTTTTTAAAATTGTAATGGTTGACTGAGCCATTTAATGTCGTGGGCTATTGGACTTTCTTATTATTTCGATTAAGTGTTTACTCGTGAGATTAAGCATATAATGATAAAGTAAAATTAAATCAGTTTCAAAATCTATATCTATTTATATTATCTTAAATCAAGAGTAGTCTAGCCTATATTTTCCCACCTAATACTTGCAAACGTCACCGTACGTCACTAAATACAGGATTTTAATTTTTTTACACGCGTTTTCAATGTAACCCCAATTCTACGCCTTCATCCTCTCCTTCCATTTCTCTCTCTTCTACAACCCATGCATCACTTTCCATGCATTTTCATTTTACTTTAAAATCTAATTTGCGATTGCTGTTGGAAACCCTCAAGCAAACCCGTCGATGTCGCCCCTGGGCTGCCAACAGATGAAACTGGAGCAACCAGATATTCAGTGGTTGCTGCTCCTGCTTGCTTATCTGTCCCTCGCTGCCGCCCCTGCTCTTTTTTGCTTCTCCGTCCACCGCTGTTGCCGCTGGGGGAACAAAAGGTGATCCGGCAGTGGCTTAGCCCTGCTCTTAAGCAGACCGCGCTGTTGCTTCTGTTTGCTTATCCATCCGTCGCCGCCACCCCTGCTTCTTTTTGCTCCTTCGTGCGCTGCTGTCACCGCTGGGTCGACAAAAGGTGATCCGGTAAGGAAATCCCTTGGGAGGATACGAGCATTAACAGAAGATGAAAGTGGAAGAGTTGTTTGATTCTCATTATCATTATTATTATTCCCAAAATATAAAACTAATCTTTTTTTATTTGTGGCTTTTTCCCCAAAAAAGTTTTTTCAAAGCGTGGGATTTGAGCTTTCAGATCCCGATGATGTGTACGGAATGTTCCTCTTTTATTTGCGTTTATGTTTATTTGCTTGCAACCATAGAGTTGCAGTCACGGACTCTTAAAATGCCAATATTATTAAGTGTTTACTAGAAATGATTGATTTGTTTTTCTAGTTAAAGAGGAAACTGGGAAACCATATATTACATGTAGATAATTGTTTAATGGTTATTTCATATTCTAGTGCAACTGTTTTGTCCCTTCCATCAAGTGGTGTACACCTTATGGACATGTGAGAAGATTTATAATAATAAATTGATGTGGCTTCTTTGATGTGTGGTGTGAAATTATTTAGGAAGAATTTGTTGAAGTCTTTGCATTTACTTTATATATATATATATATATATATACGAATTTTTTTTTAAGGCCAAAACATATATATATATATTCTTAAATCAAGAGTAGTTGTACCTATAAGTACCGCTATTTTCCCTCTTTTTCTTGCGGTATCTATAGGTACAGCTACCATTGTGGTGTACATTCTTTTATTAATTATTTTAATTAATTTTCCTTTATTTCTTTTGTAATTTGTTTCCATGTTTCCCCCATTTTCCATATTTGACATGAGATTGATTCAAATCTTTTCTAATTATTGCTATTGTTATTACATTTTTCCTTTCCCAAATCATTTTCCTACTGCAGTAGATTAGACCCATTTTATTTGTCAAAATTAAATTAATTTTCTTTTATTTCTTTCTTATTTTGTTTCCCCTTTTCCATGTTTTTTCGCTTTTTCCATGTTTGACAGGAGATTGATTCAAATCGTTTTAATTATTGCTATTCATATTATTACATTTTCCCTTTCCCAATTCATTTTCCTACAGTAATAGATGACACCTGTTTTATTGGCCAAAATCTACGTCTGTGATTCTAAAAACTAATAATTCTTTTAATTAATTTTCTTGCCTTGTATATATTTAATTGTATTAATGAATTGTTGTTTGTATCAGCTAGCTGATATTATGATAGCAAAGTGTTATTGTGTTACCAAACTGATTCTTAATGAACCGATCACACACATTGAGGATTTTCATCATACGTTAGTTTTCCTTATTCTTTGATTTTTTTTACATATAACATGATTTCTGATGGTTTGGTATTTTATGCAATCACTGTTTTGATGTATAGCATGTTTATTATGATTTTGGCATGCGGACAAATAATGATACACGTAATGGTATTCATATTTAAATCATGTTAATTATAATAAAAAATAGATAAAATAGATAAAATATGAATTAAATTGAATAATGAAAAGACAACACAATTTGGATACATATAATAAATCCAAAACCCATTAATGGGGTATCACACCCTAATGAAATTAGTTTCAAGTAATGCAACAGAAATGTGAAAAGTTTTTTGATTGATCAATAAACTAAGGGCAAATGAGAAATATAAAAAATAGGTAATGACGAAAAGGGGAATTAAAATTTTTTCCCTTATCCACGCACATTTATATATTAGTAGTAAGTGATTTGTTTTATACAAATGTTAAATGTGGTGTTGTCTATATTGTTTACAATGTTTTTATAGTAGGCCTTATTATTATTTATGTTTTTAATATTGTTCATATATGGTTCTCTAATGTTTTGATAATTCGGCGCAACACACGGCTATAGGGCTATTTATTAAAATCCAAGGCGAACATATCGATTCAATCATTCTTTAGACTTCAATTTGTTGGCTGTTTTATCTACTGAATCATGAAGTTGAATATTGGTCTAATGAACGAAGTGGCAAAAGGTTCACATGGGTAGTGGTAAATCTATCAAGAATAAGCTTGCATCAGGTTAGATATTGTATGAGTCTCTTCAACTTTTTATTGCTATTTATTGCATATATAATGCTTTTATTAATGCCTAATACATGGAATTTATAATGCAAATGTTTCCACATTTGCCTTCTAATTATGGAGAGGGAGAAAAATGCAGAATTTATAATGTCTTTAGGGAAAAAAGCTCCAGTACTATAGGAGTATTGAGCACTCGGTACTCCTAACCAATCAGGGACTCACATGTGAGATTCAGGGCTCAAATTAAATAACAAATTAGGCCTCTTGAGTCCACATACAAATTCTTGATTAGTAAGGACTACCAAGTTAAGTCCTCCATAGAGTACTGGACCTTTTTAGTCCTTACGGTTGTAATCACCTCATCTTACTATTAATGTACACCCACAACAAAAGAATCCAACTTTTCTCTATGTCTGGGTCTAAAATGAGTGCTGTGTATTTATTTGTAACAAAGATTGAAGCTTCGATTTGATCTTTTAATGAGTTCTATTGGTTCACTGTGATTTTGTATTTCTTAAAAGAGATGTGTATATTCACAATAGGTCCACGGAAAAGAGAGAACAATAATATGCAAACGGAAGATCTCTTTCACTAATTAAAGAGTGAATAAGAAAATGACAGGAGTGGTTAATATTTTTATGATTATTGGATAGTAAATACTTTCTTTTAGTTAGTGATTATAATCTTGATTTGTTCATTATATTATAGTTTTAATTTTTAGGAAGTTCTCTTTACTACAAGTGATCTCGCTTATTTATCTTACTATTATTGTTTTTAAATAATAATAAATTTGTAGCATATTTAAAGTTACGCTCTTCCGATCTATAAATTCCATCATCTTAAAGAACACAACATGGAGCATGATTTAAATGTTAGCAACTAATTTTTCAACTTTTTATGTGTTAGACTACTGTATAATATTCTTCCCGTGCATTGCACGGGTGCTATACTAGTTTACTGTATATGAACATATTAAATAAGAGCTGATCTTGGAAGGAGCATGGTATCAAGGAAGTAATACTAAACATTTGTGTGACAAAAGTGGATGAAACAATTTTGTAGGTTAAAACACGATAGACAAGTTGATTTTGTTTTGACATATATGTTGTTTTGACATATAAAGAGTGCATGGCATCAAGGACTATATAAACGAGTTATTTAATGTAAACTCTTCTTAAGTTAGTTATTAGATATATTTGCCTCTTTCAAGAAGGACACTATCTTTAATAAAAAATGCCATCTTTTGATTAAAAAAGAGCTCTTTCAATGGAGTTTTTGCATTGAAATAACTACGGAAGAAGCTCTGGATGCATAGCTTCTGTAGAACAAAAAAATGAAATCAAAAAGCTTAATTAGTAGGTGAATTTGTCTAAAAAGAGGAATCAGTTAAAAGATATGCAGGATCATTTTGGTTAGTTGATCTCCTTTATAGATCGGAAGAGCACACGTCATTTTGTATCTACATAGATTTGTCTAAGTAATAGACAATAAACTTAGTAGATTAAGGGAAATTTTGTATTTCTTATAATTTTGTATGTGTATAAATTTGTCTAAGTAATAGACTATAAATTTAGTGGATTAAGTGATGTTTGTATTCCTTACAAATACTGAATTATATTTTCTTGATTTACTGTAGCAAGTAGCAACTACAAAACAATAAATTATGAGCCACGACATGCTTGCACTGGTCTATTGGTTGCATTGGCTTATATTTTAGGTATTGTAGATTATTTTCCTCAAGCATGTACTATGTTCTGCCTTCATTTTTTTTCCCCTTTTTTGGTTTATGAATCTATTCCGATCTACATGATCTCTTGCTCTAAACAATCCTCTCAGTGAAGAAAGTAAAACTAATGAAGATGCCAAAAAATAACTGCAAAGCAGATGAGGATATTTGTTTTAATTCCTTGATTGTACGGGATAATGATTTCTTGGATTTATTTATGCTTGGTAACCATTTTGCTTTAACTTGAGCTCCTCATCTTTCAAAAACTTCCACATCACAGTCCATCATCAGCAACCACCTTCCGCACCACTTTACTGGTAAGTGCCACCGTAGCCAAATCAAATTCAATAAACATGAACTGTATTAAAAAACTCATCAAATTTGACCCTTCGCTTTGACATCTTTGAACTACATTCTCCATTCTTCATATCATTTGCCGCAGATCTAGTCTTAGCTCTACCATAATCTCTGTCAATAGTAGAAGAGTCTCCTTGGTGCGACTCCAATTTGGCAACTCCACCTGATACTGTCTTCCCTATTAGTTTATACAAATTACCAACTTTCTCAGCTCTTATTATTTCCGATGAGTTCTTCTTCACAGTTATCACATCAGCTCATGTAGTATAGTCATAACCCAAAGTGTTTAATGCTCCTAGTGATATTAAACATTTTCTCAATCCTGGGACATGCAGAACACCTGTCAATCTTCTGACGACACCATCAAACATCTTCACTTGCTTCTGATCATCAATCCTATAAACATAATGCTTTTCACATGGTTGATAATCTTCAAATCATTCTTTATTCAGGCACATGTGATAAAAATATGCACAATCCAGAAACCAAGTATTACGTAGACTCTCATAATTAGCAAAACATGCAACAACACTATAAAAATCATGCTCTGCCATATTCAGAGAATCTTCGGTCTCTGAAATCTCTTTACCCTTTCTCTTCGTTTGCAGATGCTTTTTTAACTTATCACAATATCTTTTGATGTGACACATCTTGTGGCAGTAATAACACCCTACATTCTCCTTTTGTTGAGGTTGAGAATGAGAACGACCCCTTTGACCATGATTTCTTTCTCGCAACTCACCTCTACTACGAGTTTCTTCAGAAAAAACCATAAGAATTCTATTAGTATCTTCAACTTCAGCTGGTCTCTTCATGTTGGTTGTCTCTAGCAAAGTAGTCGAAACCTCGTTCATTGTCAATGTAGATTTTCCAACTAGTAGCGTGGTCACCAGTGTCTCATATGACTTAGGAAAGGAAGACAATAGAATTATCGCCTTGTCTTCATCCTCAATCTTCAAATCAACATTCAATAAGTCTACAAGACACTTATTGAATTTATTCAAGTAATCTCTAACATCCATTCCATCATCCATCTTCAACTCATATAATTCTTTTTCAGGCACAATCTAGTAGTTAGGGATTTTGACATATACAATTCTTCCAATTTATTCCATAATTTAGAATGTGACTTCTCATTCAAAACACCATACTTTACCTCAAGAGCAAGAGCCAATCTGATGGTACTGACTGTCTTTGCCTGCAACTCTTCCCAATCAGAATCTTTTATATCATCTGGCCTCTTATCTTTCAATGCCTTGTAAAGCCCCTGTTGTATTAGAAGATCTTCAATGGTACTACACCAAATATTGAAGTTGTTTTTGCCATCAAACAACTCCACCTCAAACTTAGGTATAGCCATCGTCGTCAATCTGATCACAGAGTTTGAACCTTAAGCTTTGATACCACTG
>CAVNYN010203462.1:0-69271 GCA_963692815.1 Nyctanthes arbor-tristis | reverse complement strand
TAATTTTTTATTTTTTATAAAACAACTAATAAAATGAGAATTTTTCTACAAAACCATCATTGGTTTGTTAGTGAGCCAATTTGCTTATGTGGCAGGCTGATTAAGCAAAAAATAGTGAGACCTGACCAAAAATTTGGAAAACAAAAAAGAAGATAAACAGAGCCCACGCCTCCCCTTTCACACTGGTTGGAACACCCCCTCCCAAAACCCAAAAATCTGCTAGAATCAAACCTCCAACGCTACCCAAACTTCTGAGATTGCTTCAGCTCGCTAACGCCGAAAAAGATTCGAATAATCCTTCCTTTTCCCAAATTCGGCCATCAGGAAGAATTATAAGAGAAGCAACGCTTCCCTCCACTTTTCTGTTCTGGTTCGAATAACCCCTACCCCAAATCGGCCACCAGCAAACCCTCTTCCACCACCCACTCTCCTTCCAATGCTGCCCCAGCCGCCCCCTGCTAGAAAAACTCACACCCCATCTATCTCGAATCCACACCCGTCTCTTTCCCCTTTTTTGACCTCCCAAAAACGACCATTTGAATTTTGAAATAAGGGCCGAAAACACAATTCAAAGAGAAGCAGTCGACGAGCACAATTCCTTTTGAATTGACGATCCAAATTAATAGAGATGAATTCTTTATCATATCCTATAAACAGAATAGCAAGAAATTCCATTCGGTTTTTAATGTAAAATGAGTAGATGTGAATATATATATACATTGAAGGCTCTCTTCGAGCCAACATTTGCATTGCACAGTCCTAATGTGGGTAACCGATCGCCATGAACATGTAGTGCTTGTAGCTCTCAGCAACATTGTCCCCAACTCAAATCTGATTCTTGTTGTTTTAGCTCCTAGGAGAAAAGTGTTTTTTCTCCAACAATGTTCACACACCAAAATTCTTATGGCATTTTATCATATTTGAGGAAGAGATATTTTTGAAATTTTGAACGGCAAGAGGAGGAGGTGGGTAGAGCCGGCAGGATGGGTGGTGGGGGGAGGGTTTGTTACTGTCAGAATTTGAAGGAGGGTTTTGGAAGGGTGACGGAATAGCGTGGTGAGGTGGGTTCGGTTTCTTTGTAATTTTCGCCAGGTCCCACCATTTTGGTTGATTAAGCAGTCACATAAGCAAATTGGTTCCTTAAACAAAACCATTAACCAATAATGGTTTTGTAAAAAAATTCAATAAAATGATATTACCTTGTAATATCTAAATTATAATATAGAGAGTTGTCAATTAACCTTAATAATATCAACAAGCATATAAATGGAATTCACGCGCCAGAGTGGAAGGTGGGCTTGAGTAAACAGCTGCATTGATTCGAACCGGTGGATGGATGGATGGATGGATGGTTGGTTGGTGTCTCTGTTTCTGTGGCGTGGAGAACCCACTTCTGACATCACCTCTCGTTTCCCATTTTCTTCTCCTCTCAAATGACAGTGTGATCGACTGCCTCTGATTTTGGTCTGCTGATTCTGAAGAAGTCTTGGACTTGGAGTGTGTGACATGTGGGGTGGCGAATCTCCATGTCACAAATATCTGCCAACGCCCTCGCTTTCTCCTCCTCTTCCTCTTCCCTTCACCACCACCGCCACCACCACCATCACCACCAAGGTGGGTTTGTTAATGGTAACTTTTTTTTTTAAATAATTGTCTGCATGTATTACTTCTGGATCATATCATAATTTTGGGTTTGTGTTTTTCCAAAATTAAAATTCTTTACTTGTTCTAAGAGGTTTTGGGTGATTGTTGGTTGTATTTGAGGGCGAGTGTCCTGTTTGACTGCGTTTTTGTGTGCAAGAAGCTAAAGTTTAAAGGTCCAATTGGAGTGATCACTTCCTCGGTTTTTCATTTTTCCCCCAAGTTCTAATTTGGCTCTGAATTTCGGAATTTCGTACCTGTTCCATTTCTAAGAATAAATATCAATGAATTCTGCATAAGTTTGTCATAGAAAATAAATATCTTACTGCTTTATCACCAGAGGTTGCAAAGCATTTATTTTTTCTTTCTAAATTTCTTTACTTTTTTCTTTTTTGAAAGATCAACAATCAAATTTACTGCACGAAGAAAGTCGGGAATTGTTTATGATCTTTAATTTCTTCATGGGCTTGCAGTTTTGCTGGCCATAGTCGTCTGTCTATTTAGTTAGTATTTTTTACAAAATTGTTTGTTAATTAAAAATAAAGCCTATGCAATTGGTCAGTTACGTTACAAATCAATTATAATCTTATCTGTGCTGGAAAATAAGGGGGAAGGTTCGAGATGTCGAATTCTGCTAGACCAACATATGGTGACAATTACACTTGACAATTCGCATCATTTTGGAATTTTTAAACTGACTGTAGCTAATCATTTCAGAGTCTCTGTTGCAAATGAACATTATAACGAGGGAAGAAATGGAGTATCCCTTGCGAGAAGGTGAACCAGACTGTACATATTACATTCAGACGGGATTATGTAGATTTGGGGCAACATGCCGATTTAATCACCCTCCAAATAGGAAACAAGTGAGTTTTATGCACCATATCTGAGCTTTTAACCGATAGTTAAGCTTCCTTTTAGAGTTTTTTTTACGAGCTTGTATGATTTTGATTCTCTCGAAATCAATATATCTACCCTAAATTATTTTCAACCACACATTTATATATTAAAGTAATCTTGCACGTAAATTCATAATCAAATTTTCAACCATATATTTTTCCCAAAATCATCGCATTTCTCCAAAACAATTCTCAAGAAATCAAAACCGTACAACTATATTGGAATGAGTCCCTTTTCAAAACTTCTTACAAAACCTCCCACCCCACACGCCACGTGTATCTAAAATACACATGACTTGTATGAAATACACACGGCGTGCATCCACACACGCCAAGCGGGTAGGAACAAACCTCTGGGAGGTTTTTGAAAATTTTCCGTATTTGAATTGGTCATTCAAAACATTCTCATTTGAAGCTACTCTATGTGACATCATAATTTTGAGCATGGACAGTTTAATGCCTTCAAATGAATTTTTTTTATTTAACTTTTCAGCAGGATGGCCCGGGCTTATTGATATTAGCATGACACTGCAGGGTAAATTAATACAAGAAACTAATACGTAGTTTGACTGGGTATGACTATCCATGGAAATGAAATGCAAATATTTAAACACAACATATTTCCAACTTTTTCCTTGAACTTATGATACTCCTGCTTCCAACATGCTCGAGTACTTGTATTTGGTTTTTGACACAGCTTTATGTATCTACAAGCGAGCCCTTATGGCCTTCTTTAGTTTAATGAAGTTACCTCCCTAAATTATATGAACCAGAACACTTAATTACAATTATGATATGGTAGACCAGATTGAATGAATACATATAACTAACAGCAAAATACTGATTTTGATTTATTTTGTGTTTGTTTGCAAGGTTCAACCTATTGCTCTATTATAAACGCTTATAGTTTCTTACACTTTTATATTTTCATATTTTAGTTTTCAACTTATCTTCTGGATTTGTGGTTAGTCACTAAATGTCTAGAGACTTACACCTTGCGTTAGTAAAAGAAAACAATTAAGTGTCCAATTTAGCCTTTAAACATCGATTTTAACATAATAAAAGGTATCCTTCTCATTAGAAGATTTCAAAGAAAAATCAAAACTGAAAATGCGTAGACTTTTTTAAAAGATAAAATGTTCAAAAAGTAAGATGATTTTATGTACACACACAACTGTAAAGAATTTAAATTGATGTGTCCTTGACAGCTCCATGTCATACTTTTTGGAAAAAATCAAATTCCGCTTGTTAGTGTTCATGCACATTCTTCCATACTTTTTTGGAGGTCAGCTTGATTCTTGAGGTATTGTTTATGCATACTCCATAGATCTACATATTATTGGGTTTGATGGAATGTTAATTTTTCAACTCAGGCTATTGACATTGCAAGGATAAAAGGTGAGTATCCAGAAAGAATTGGACAACCAGAATGTCAGGTATGAGCATACATTACAGTCATCACAGTTTGTAGCATCATATGTAGTTCGTCTACAAGCCACTTACAATGAGTTTAACATTTATGATGGCATACTCTGCATTTCATTCTTCCTTTTTATTTTTATTTATTTATTTATTGATTTATTTTTTTTGTTCACGACGCTTAATTCCGTCTCATTTTTCATATTTAAGTTAGTATTATACTATTTACTACCATAATGGGATATATATATTTTAAATTCATTGGCAACTTTTTTGGTGATGGATGCATTTTGCTTTGCATCCACCATCTTTTGTTGCTTGCACTAGAACTTTCTATTCTGACTTCCTTTGTTTTGTCAATATGTCTTTAGTTTTACTTGAAAACGGGGACCTGCAAGTTTGGAGCCATGTGTAAGTTTCATCATCCTAAAGACAAGGCTGGGATTGCCAGAAGAGCTGACCTAAACATTTTCGGTTATCCACTTCGCCCGGTTCGTACTCTTTACCTTCGCGTCTGTCATTCTCACCTATTTTATTCCTCCTAACTAATTCCAGGAATTTGATCACCTTTCTGATTATGATCTTTTCCTCTGATTTTATATCTTTCACATTTTCATATAGTCATTCGCCAAATGATCTAGAGCATGATATTGGTAACACTGGACTTAGTAGGCTCACCAGAATGGTACTGCCTTTTAATGACATGGGCATTACCTCTTAATAATTTTTGTTTTTTTTTTTTATTTTGACAAAAACACTTGAAGACAACCCAACAGTATTAAAAGAAGCATGGTTGATAGCTAACCATTTCTCTACATGCTTCTTGGGTTAGTGCTTTTGACATATAGCTTTAAAACTCTGACCTTGGAAGTATATGTATGATGTAGGAGTTCATGGCTATAACCGACATTATTCTGAAATGGCTTGAACAAAGTTCTGTATTCTGGTTGTTGTTTTATTCAGTCGCTTTCATTGCCAACAGAATGAGATTGAATGTGCTTACTATAAAAGAAATGGAGAATGCAAGTTTGGGAGCACTTGTAAATTCCACCACCCTCAACCATCTAATATGATGGTCTCTTTACATGGTGGTTCTGTATATCCTCCTGTTCCCTCTCCAGCAGCACCTGGTAACCTGCAATTTCCCCTGTCAAGAACTTCTTTTATTCCTGGTGCACGATGGCAAAGCCCTTCAGGCTATGCACCGCTGCTTATGTCTCAAGGAGTTGTGTCCGTCCCAGGATGGAACACATACAAGGTAATCTTTCAGCTGATGCTTATTTTAATTCATGTTTTTTGTCCAGATTTGATCTTTTTTGTTTTTCCTTTCATGTGATTGCAGCTCTTGGGTTAACTTTTGATTACAGTTGGGAAAGATATCTGCATTGGCAGGTTACAAGTGGAAAAATAAGCCAGTCATGTCTAAACCTTGATTTTAGTTGTGTGGAGAGTACAATGTATCAATAGACAGTTTTGAGAACACATAGAATTGATAATTTCAAACAAGGAAATGCTATATTTCGTAAGAAATTTGAAACAAAAATTTCCTTGTCATATTAATCATGTTAGGGTGCTAAGACCTATATGCTCAACTAAAAACTTTGAAGACTAATAATTTGCATTGAGTTTGCGAGTTCTGATTTAACATCATATGGTCCGATCTGACACCATGTGGTGTCATATGACCATGTGGCGTGCATCAGGGCACGCCATATGACCATGTGGCGTGCATAACCACAATATGTATGGCACCATATGGTGCCGCACATATGGTATTATCATTTTTGTTGAGTTTTCTGATCAATATACTGTTTTTAACTTTGTTTATTTATCTTTAACGTCTAAGTTCTGCCTCCCAAATCTTATCTGTATATGCAATGAACGATGGTTGATCATCAAATATCCATTGTAGCGTTTTGGTATTTTTAACTTAAAATTTACTATGGTTGTGCAGAATGTTTGCACTATATCTTATCATGAGCCACATCTCAATTTATAACCCTGTCATATAGTTGTCTTATTCTTTATTGGATTCAATTTCCCTGCTTCTATAGAATAATTGGATTTTATATTGAACCTAAATATGGGAAAGATATAAAAATTTTGAAGTTTGTATTTGATTAGCATATGCTTCGTTGCAGAGTCATCTGGCTGCCTTTTCATCTTCAGAAAGCCAACAGGCAATAGCTGGAAACCATGATGACCATGATGTCTTGCGCCAGAGTGAGACAGAAAATGTGGGAGATCAATTGCACACTGGTTCTATACCTTTGGGTTATTATGCAATTCAGAGAGGGAATATGTTTCCTCAGAGACCTGGTCAGCCAGAGTGTCAGTTTTATATGAAGACTGGGGACTGCAAATTTGGTTCAGTTTGTAAATTTCATCATCCTAAAGAGAGACTTATTCCCGTTCCAGACTGTGTCTTGAGACCAATCGGACTTCCCTTACGGCCAGTAAGTTATTTTGATCTTTTAACCTTCCTAAAGCTTAATATAGTGTCGTTCGTCATCCTTTGTTTTAGCTTTTTGGGAACCTTTCATATTTAAAAATTGTCAATTTTGAACATGTTGGATTTCCCACTTCTCGAAATGGCCACTAAAACTAATTTTTATGGATCTAGCCACGTTTAAGTTATTTATCCAAAATGCATGTTAAAACTAGACATATCTGTAGAATCTTGTTTATTACAGTAACTTGTTGGTACTACTTTTAACCATTTAATAGAATGAGTCAGCAGTTCTTTCCTAAAATACATTTCTCCACTTATTTGGTTTTAGGGAGAGCCTCTCTGTGTGTTCTATTCTCGATATGGGATCTGCAAGTTCGGTCCAAGTTGCAAGTATGACCATCCAATGGAGGTTTTATCACAAAGTCCTGCTGCATCACTGCCAACTGACTCTCCCGTAATTCGTGTGTTGGCTTCATCGTCAAGAACTAATGCAGAAATTTGTCATCAGATGGGCCTGAGGAGTTGGGCTCCACAAGCAATAGACAACTATCTATGTCGGAGGCAAGACAGATACCCTCTAGTGATAACAACATTGAGTGAAATAATCATCCAATTAGTTATCACATTTTTAATCTTTGGAGGACAAACAACAGTTTTTTGTAAATTCATATCTCGTCGTTGGAGATGTACAAAATTCAGTATATTGTCAAAATCTCTTCATCTGAAGTTGCAGTTCAGTTGACAAATTCACATCTTTAGCCGTGCTGCATTGTGTAAATCTGCAAGTGTCGCGTTTGGTGAAGCCAATAGTGAACACTTTCATCTTGTCAGACAGCCTTGTTCTATTTTTGTGTATTGCTTTGATCCAGTGTTTTCAGAATTTCTTCTCACCGCTGCTATTGCTTGGCTCAGTTCGCAAAAGTAAACCAGGAATATTGCTTACTCAAATACCCATTTCTGATATCAAATACCCATTTCTGATATGGTTATGATTAATTACCTAATTATTTTGTGTGCATGTCACAATCCTTAATTCCTTATTATTATTATTATTAATTTTTTTTTTCCAATCATCATTTCAACTGCCACATATTATGAGCACCTCATAGAACCATCATAGCATAATTGTTTTTCCAGGATGAGTTATGTTAGATGTATCCTAACATCAGATGTTGTGTTGATTTATCCTTATTATAAACTTGGATGGATTTCTTTTGAAGAACACATACTAGTTTCTTTCTAGATCAGTTCATGTGGAAATGACGAGTGAAACTCTCTGTTATTTGGCTTTGCCATAAAAGGTTGATTGACTGGCTCGTATTTTTCCAAGTATAGACATATAATTGATATGAGAAAGATAGCGGTGAAGAACACTAAATCAGATTGCTAAATCTAGGAGTTGCTGAATTGACGTATGCATTATCATAGAATGAGCATGCCAAAAAATAATCTTGGATTAGCTCTTTCTGGTAACTATTTTTCTTTACAATTGGTTTTAGTTATATAAATGAAAAATTAACTAAATTATGTCTCCTCTATTCACTGCACTGTTTGAATTCATTGCTTACATCTGCAGTTGAATTTGAAGGAAGCTTTCGCCAAAGAGGTTTACGTCTATTCTTGTTCTGCATCTGCAAGAATTCCATGCTGGTCTTATCAAAAAGCTTAATATCATGGCTTATTGTCACGTACTTCTGTCAGCAACTAACCGTTCTAGAGGAGTTTGTGACAGGTAGTGATACTGTTTTCCCCTCTATTAACAACAGGTGCTTAATATCTTTTAATCTTCTCAAAATTTAGGTATTGTTTTCTCAGATTAGACTTGTAAACCTTGAATAGGAGGCTTTATGAGATCAGAGGGACCTTAAATAGATAGTTTAACTTCTTCGTTCTTTCTAAAATGGTTACCGAATACTTTTGCTTTCTACTGGTGGTTCATACAGGGATAGGGAAGGTATTGACCTAAGTTCATATGTTGATAAGCTTTTAGTGGAAATTTGTTGATTGCTTTCTGTCATTAAAAGAAATATACGTGCAGTCTCAACTAGGTTTCATGAACACGTCTTAACACTAATACTCTTAGGACACTTCTTTATTTGCATTTGACACGTCTCTAACAATGTTTTCACTTTTCTCTCTTTAGAAAATATGCTAATGCGTATTCCCTCGATCTCACATTGCTTATCAAACTACCTCTTGGACCCAAAGTAAGACTTTATGGTTAATACGTTAGACAAACTGTTGAAGTTTCACATTTAAGATCCACTCTCAGAAATGTATCTTAAAATAATCTTAAGTATTGTAAATCATTGCTTAAAAGATCGGCGAAGACAATATTTAAATAATATGCGTTTGGTGTTATCTAAAAGCTTAGGCTGTTAAGTTATCTGCTTTGAGTCCTGATTGGCAAATATCATGGGTTCAAGTGTCACCGCCAACCATTTGAATGAATTCTGCAGATTTTTGGCTTTGATATTAAAAAAATTAATCTTGCCCATAGGTAAAAGGCTTTTTGAGGATAATATTAAAATGACATATATTTAAGCAATCTGGAAGTTCATGAAAATATAGTTTTTCCCCCTTTTCATTTTCAAGTGGTAAAAAAGGTTTCACGAGACTTCCAAAATGAATAGTGTGCCAAAAGAATATTAGGGCAAAGAAAACGAAGCATGCTCAAAAGCGAACCAACTATAATCCTTCTTCACTTTGTTTGGCAACCATTTATAATTTGATTGGGTTTTAAATGGATTTAAAGTTCAAATTTTGTATAGGTGTTGTTATCTAATTATGCCATGTGGAGTCAATGATTAAAATGATGTGAAAGTTTACATCACATCAAATATGTGGCTTAATGGTGTGTTGTCATGTGTCAAAAATTTGAAATTTAAGTTGGTTGATTGATGGAATTGGTTTATAAATAGTAGTCAAACATAGTGGTAATGTCTATTGAAGAATGAATGTATGTTGCTCCTTAAAACTTTTGATGAGATTTTTGACGTGGTGCCGAGGCAAGAGACAAAAGACTTGGGTTGAAGTGTCATAAACCCTCATTCATGAAAAATTGTACACGTGTACGGCTTTGGTGCCAATTTATAAAGCTGTACAACACGTGAGGGAGCATGTTGAGGCCAAGATTTTAATTGATATATGTGGGCCCCCTTTTAACTGCTTAAGATTTTAGAGTGATGGTCAACATATGTTGTCACGTGAGTATTTTATTTGGATGAAGTACTGAGGATTAAACTAGTGCCGGTAGTTTTAGAGGAAGAGTTATCTTTACTATGGTCTCCTTATCTGATATCCTCATACATCCCAAGATTATTAAGTAAATGATGCGTGTGTTTGTCTGCAATGATATGAATTGTGGTTAACAAAATTTTTAGTGCTGAATGGATCAGGAAAAAACTTGCTGCATATACACCTTGATACAGCACTGCACACTTGCAAAGGGATCTGCTACAGTTCATCAGCTTTATTTATAATGTATTAAGAGTGAATAAGTCAACGTGTGTGGTGAGATATAAACTATGGTTTGAAAAAAAGTATATGAAGTGTTTAGTAGATCATTAATGATTTACAGCATATACACACACATGCTTATATAATGCATAATGTGCATGTATTCACCATTGCCAAAATTTCATTACGTGTCATAAACTTAATTTGTGTTCTTGTTGTGTCATGTGTATCTACTGTTTCTCCACGTGTCTTAAAAAGTGACGATAGCGTGCACTTGTGAAGGATGTATTATGGCACATCAGCTGTGAGCCTTTTAGAACTGAGAAAGAATCATAATAGCACATGAAAAACAAAGGGTCCATTTGGCAAGCAATTATAATAGATTTTAACTATAATGGTCTGAACTATCACCTACTAAAGTTGACACCTCATTGTGTAGTGGGGGTGGGGGGTCGTTGTCCACTTTGGAAATTAAATAGGTGGACTTTATTAAAACTGTTGTCTGTTGATGCTCAATATTTTGGATATCATAACTTCATATCATCTTGAGTTTGACATTCCACATCTGTGAGCAATTTGGTACATTCATAAGGATTGAATCATGTCATTTTCAACTTTTTGTAAACTTAGTTACTTATTTTATGTTTGAATTTTGTAGGCTTTGGTTTACTGAGTCTTTAGTCATTATCTTGCTTATACGTCTTACATTTATTTCTTTCTTTTAACACGAGATTGGAAATAAGTAACCATTTTTTTCCAGATTGGTCTATTTTTTCAGAAAGATCCCACAGGAAATATTTGGAATATTTAATAGGGGTGCATGTTTTTCAATGTCAAGGAAGATTCATGAGATCTCTGCTATGACTGCTATTGGTATCAAGTTTCTCTTTAGATACTTGCCTTCTGATAAATCTGCAAGTTTTCAGGCTGTTCTTATTTCCCTATTTTGACCAGCCATGTTAATTGATGTTATTTCATGGAAAATGTGACAAATGCAAGCAAACTTGTCCCAAACATCTATATAAATTAAATAATCTAATATATCTCCTGCTAATTGATGCCAAATCCCTTTTTCTGCCTTCATTCATTCATTAGGGTAAGGTGAAATATTATCTTGATTACTTAGAATAATTAGAATTAGGAAGTTATTATATTTCCTTTATTACGTAGAATTTCTTGTTTCACAAGAAATTCTACGAATTTGGTTTTCCTTCTTTCCTTTAATAGATTATTTGTAATGATATTTAAAGGGCTTTAGACCCTCATATCAATATAAGGTAGCAGATTATTTTCAACTAGTTATCTATTAACTTAGATGATAATTGATAGCAGAAAGCATAACAGTGGTAAATTCATGTGTCCGTCGAGGAAGCCTTGCTATCTTATATTTAGATTCCATAGTACAGTACAGCCTTAATGCTTTATGCAGTGCATATTGTTTTCTATGTGACTAAGAAATAGTTCAATTATCCTTACCCCCATCCTCCTAGTTATTTGGATTTCTTGGCCGACCCCTCTTGTGCTGTACTGTGCTACTTGTTTTCTATCGGTACCTCTATAAACTTCCTCATATAGAAGCTTTCTTGCTCGTTTAATCATGGATAAATACCCAAAAGTTGGACCCAGAGTTGCAATACTGTGTATTAAGGACTAATGGTGGCTAATTATTTGTGACCAGTTGCACATATGGAAGTACGGTGTCTTACTCCCGATTATTGTTTTATCTTTAGTTTATGGCGGTACTATTGACAGCCATTTCTTATCAGTTGGAAAGTTGTCGAGACAGGAACTCAGTGACTTGTACTAGAGGTTTGAGTTTGTGGATTTGCTTGGAGAATCTATGCTCATGGAATAATTGTATTTATTTATTTTGAGTCTACCTCTGAATACTGTACAGCTGCATACCAGTGAAACGTCCATATTACAATAACCCATTCAATTTCAGGGATTGTAAAGTATATTCTTTATGATGACCAGCAGTAAGCTTTTCAAGCATTATGGAGTTACATTGTTCTCATTAATTTGCTATTTTTGTTTCATGGTTTGCTCATGCGGCTGTACTTCTTCTTGGGTTTCCTGCTTCTGTTTATACTTATCTCAGTGCATTTCAATGTTTATTTATATCAGTTGAAGTTTGATCTGCAAATATTTGGACTTCACGTTTACAATGCCACATTCTTGAAAGGTCTCACATGAGTTATCCAGAATACGCTAACACTTTGTTTTGTTTGTCAGGGAGGTCTGTTATTGTGAACTGGTGTCTGTTGTACTAAACATCACAATGTTGAAACTTTACAAGTGATGAATCAAGTGATGGCTGGGGTGGATTATGAATGCCAAAAAAGGTCTGATGATGCACTTTGACGAGCTTAATTTTGGGGAAGAGATATTTAATGGTAAGTTGATAATTTGTGGGTGAATTGATTATTAAGGATTTACGGAACTAGTCATCCGTCTTTCTTTCCCTTCCGAGATTTTTGTTCGTTTAAGTTTTTCTTGGAATCTGCCACCTAGTTTGATTTCTGTGTTTGTTTTGGTGGCAATCTTTCTGCGTGTTTATTCATTCTTGAATCTGAGAACTGTTTAAGATCTTCTTTGGATAGAAATCAAGAATTGTGATAGAGATGCAACCGGTCCTTTCGTCCTTACAAATTGTGGAAAAAGTAATAGCTCTAGCTTCGACTAGTGAGGAAGACCAAAGGATAATGATGGATCAGTATTGCTCTTTCCTCTCTTGTTGGTACCATTTTCTTGTCATCTCCTCCATTCATCCCCTTATATGTACGGAAGATGATAAATGCGAAAAAATTTTATGCAGGTATGGCCACCTCCAATTGTTGTTCAGAGCCGTGTTGTGTGCTTATAGTTTTTTCTTTTCCATGTTAGCTATATGCATACACCAAATGGTATGGTTTGTGGATGTTAACAAAATGGCGTTGAATGAGAGAATCAGATTCATTTTATTTTGTGGTCTGTGTTTCTGAAGTGTGATTTCTTTAGTAAAGGTTGCAACCCAGAAAAAAGGGAAAAATACTGGGGCTAAGCCATCATTCCTGAGCATACTGGACTCTGAAATTCTGGTAGAAAGGATCGAGATTTGGACTTGGACAGTCAAAGTTGCTCTCTCTGTCTTCTTTCTGCTCGATTCACTTCATATGTGGTATTTTCCTTTTCTGTTAGGGCAATCATAAACTACAATGTTGCTGGTTTTCTATTGACAGTCTTAGGTGAGTGATGACCCCCCCCCCTCCCCCCTTTTTCATTTAAATATAGGCTATCAGCAATTATCTTGTGTCCACGGATAATCAGAAAGAGGTGCTTATCTACATCAATGAAACACACCCAAGTCATTGATTCATGATTGCAAGCTTCAAAATGCCTTGATCACACCTATATTTTGATTGGTTACTCCTTTTGTAACATTATGTCAACAATTATGGCTTCTTGCCTTGATGACAAAGCTAGTCAAAATTCCCCACAAAAGTTATAAAAGAATTTAGGAAATAACGTGAGTTTCTTATTAAGAAACTTGCAGTTGTAAAACTACGGGCTTTGTACAACTGTGGGCTCTTTAATAAGGAGCTCGCATTGTTTTTTTTTTTCCATTTTTTAAAAAAAAAATTGTGCTACGAAAAGTTATGAAATAAATAGGATGTCAAAAATTTCAAATCGTCCTCTCTTGTGGCCTAATGAGGTTTTAAACTCCTTTGCGTTTTAGATAATGTTTCTTTTAAATAATATTAAAATTAAAATCAAATAAATAAACGGGGAAATGACGTAGATGAAACATATTTCAATCTTAGTTTGTCTTTTAGAAATTTCTAGTTAAATGGCAAGGTAGTGGTCTTGCCTCGTTGTGAGGCAACTTCGCTTGAAAACAACATTAGTTATAATGTACGTGATACATCCAGTCACAATCATTACATAAGACAAAGCTAAGACAGAACTTGTATTTATACACGCACAAAATTTAGTCATTGGCACCATAACTCATAGATGGAGGACCATACAAGTAAATAATGGATTGAGGACGATTTTATCAGAGCATCAGCAAGTAGATGACCAAAATACAAAATTTGCATCATTTTCTCTTTAAATCAATTAAAAAGAAAAAGGGAAATTACATCCGATATTAATTATCAACCACCCCCTTCGGTTTCAATACCACGTGGAAATGGACACAAAAGTCCACAACAGGGGCCATCTGCCCTTTTTCTCCTCTTATTATTATTCATTCACTCCCACTCTTTCTTCCTCCTTCCCGAACCCCGACCCCCCTTTCCCATTTTCCCCCGACCAAAAAATTGCAGGGAAAAATGGAAAAAATGCAGTTACCATTCTTAAATGAGTTCCCATAGTTCAAATTTTTTTGTTGATGTTTCAGTTTTCAATGCCATTAAACCCCACACCGCTCCAAAATCCTATCTGTTCAAACAACTTTATTTATTAGATTATTAGATGCTCATACCAAATCAAAATTTCTTGGAATAAAGGCAAAGAAAAGATCCATACCCATTATCCCCTCCACCGCAAACCCTTTTCAAGATTCTTCCTCAAATTAAAGAAGTTGAGCCCAAAACAGAGTGAAATTCAAAGAGGAAATGTCTGCTAGTGTTAGTGGGTTCTTCTGGTGTTTGTTTCTTGTGTTATTATTCTTCAGTAGTCTACATGAAGTTAGATTTTCCCATGTGAGTTAAAAAAGTCCCCAATTCACACATCCCATATAAAATACTGTTTCTTGATTCCATTCCCTTTTGCTTAATTATTGGTTTCTTGATTCTTGCAGGCATATGGATCACCAGTAGAGAATGTTAATGCATCGGCCGACGCGGCAGAGATGGTGCCCCAAATCGAGCCGGGGAAGACTGAGATGGTGTTGATGTTGAATGAGACTAGAAGGAAACTTGGGAGTTTCCAGATTTGTTCACTTTGCACTTGCTGTGGAGGTGCCAGCAGAAGCTACTGTTTGCCTTCTCCTTGTTGCAGATCGGAAGAGCGTAACATCCCAAATAGGCCCTTTGGCTATTGCTCTTTCACTCCCAAGACATGCAATTGCTTTGGATGTCATCTGTAGACACTGATTGGTAAGTTGGATTGAACAGTAAGTCAATGTCTAGTCTGACGTACCAAACGTAACAGCAAGCATTTGATGCTATTATTATTATATGATTATTATTATTTTCTTGATGATGGTCTTGATTATAGTGTATTTTCTAGTGTGGAATGTGAAAATGTGAAGGGAAGAAAAGAATATCTGTTTTGGTAGGAGGGGTAATTGTTTGAGGGACAGCTATTTCCAGCTAAGTTTTGCTAGTTATTGGGATTTGTAAAATGTCCCCATCACTTTCTCTATCATACTCTCAAATATTTGCTTGCAATGGCAAACATTATTAGCTTCAAATACTACTAAAATACTAAAGTGTAATAGTTTTTGCCTATTTGCCCTAAGATAGTTGGACTGATTGTATTCCTTTATTGCTCGATCGAAGAAGTTTAGTGAAATAATATTTTGTTGGGTTCTAATGGAAGTGTAATGATGTAATGTTTTCTTGATAAGCACTTGTTAGATGGATAATGTCTGATGCCAGACAGTGCATGTTCTTGTTGAAGATATAATTTATTTCATTAATTGTTTATTTAAGCCATCAATTAGCATTTAATTATTTTTTTATGTCAGGAGGTGAAACATGATTAAGGTTTCCATTTTCCTTGGTCAAATTTGCACAAATCAACCCAAACTTATAGGCATTTGCTCAAATCATACTCAGCACTGAAATTTTGGCACAGCACGCCCATTATCTATCGCTTTCTTGCGCAAACAGTTCCTTTGGATGGTTTCTTTTGTCGGACTCATGCCAAAACTTTGAAGTTGGGGACTTAAGGTGCAATTTATCCCAATTTAAGGGTACGCTAGTCTTTTTATTTTGAGTTTATTATTTGCGCTAGAAAGTAGTAGATTAAGGGTTTGTTGCTTCACAATTTGAAGGTTAGGGATGATTTGCGTGCGAGGCCTATTGGATATGGATGAGCTTTGTTCTGATTTCCCGAAGAAGTAATCTTTTATCGTTTAAGGTACATGCAAGAGAGAGAAATCCCATTCGACGTTAAGTCTATAGTTGGGTTTCGTTTTGGATGGTAGTGAGGCAAGTAAAAGGACATGTTTACATAAATTTGATGTGGTCCATTTCACTGTTAGGGAAGTACCCTTCCATACAGCTGTAGATATGCATGGTTAGTACATGATCGCGAGCTTCTGGATGCTATTGCGACACCACATAACAAAAGAGAAGACTCGTGAATGACTTGATCGCGAACCAATGAGTCACATTGCTTGGTGCCGTTCTATGAAATTCTTGGGTCCTTTCGAAAGTGAAAAATTAATAAAGTGAAGGGTCAATGTTAAGTTTGGTAGAGATTTAAAGGGAGGAAGGAAAAGTGGTTTGAACCATGAATGTGAACCCAATGCTCCAAAATCCTTGCAAAGCTTATCCAAACGCGATTTTTTCCTACTTTCTCCTTGATTTTGCTCTAAAAAGACAAACTAACCACAAATAACTATTTTAAGGTAATATAATACACTATAAAACACCAATATAGAGAAATTAAACAAGCTAAGCACACACCTATCAAATTCCACCACACTTAAACCGTTGTTCATCCTTGAACAACCCAAAAACAAAACACAAATATGGCCATTAGATCCTCCCGACCACACAGAAAGCAACCAACTTATCATTTAGTTTATGGAAAACCACGGTAGCCCGCCTAATAAAAAGTCTCCTAAACAATGCACGAGTTTAAGAATTTTCTTCTGTTTTTTTTCTACAAGTAGGCATTAACCCTTCAAAACTCATAAAATGTCATGAACAAGGGTACTTAATCAACCTTTAGAATCCTAAAATAGAGCTTTTACCTGGAATGACATACTAAATAGGCCGACCCTCATAGATAAATTCACTCTTCACTCAAGTGTTTAAATGGTACGTGTTTATGCTCAAAATTCTATCCAATAGGAGAGTCCTACCATAGGTTTGCAAGATTTCTCATTCTCCATCACTTAGGTGCACATGCATAACACAAATCAAAAGGACTTGTAAGGGTTGTAATGGGGCTAAGGGTTAAGGTGAAAAAATATGGGAAGTGAGGCTAATGGACTGTTGGAACTAATGGATCACCACTTCATAATATTCGAGCTTATATTTCAAGTGACCACTACTCCCTTCATTTTTTCCAAGCATATAGCATTACCCATTCGATCACAACCTACTCCAACCTTCACAAGTAGCACAAGCCCTCATTTTTTAACAGAACAACCCCTTATGTCACTTCATTTTTTTTTTCACATAAAACTTCCTATTTTTTCCTTCTTATTGGTTTTTCCTTTTTTTTCTCTTTTTTTCTTTCATCTTTCAAAAGAGATAGCATTCCTCAGGATTATAAACCCTTTCTCATTTTCTTTTCCTTCCAAGTCATCGACTTTTCCCTTTTTTTTTTCTTTCAACAACTTATGCATAAATAATTTCTTGTTGTTTTTTTTCATCAACTCTTTCACCCTACCATACAACCAACCACACTAGCCTATACATCAACAAATTGATATCTCTTCCCAAAATGACCTCATCAATCATTTACAGCTCCCCCACACTTACTTCTCATCTACCCCCAAGTAAAAGAAACATTCACACATCCACTAGTCCATTGGCAAGGTAAGGATATCCTTTTTTTCCTGGCTTAAGACTAGTATTAAGGGGTTTAAAGAAATAAAAATAGGCAATAAGGCTGAAAGGGGTTATACAAAAGGAAATTTATTGATAATGTAGGCTTTTTGGCTAAAGTGGGTTAATCAAGAAAGAATGTCTTAATCATATTCATGCAATGCATGTACAGTGTAGCCTCAAATATATATAAAGCAAGTTCTAGAGAAATCAACCCATAGAAGAATATCACACAAAGAGAGAGACTGATAAAGATGTGTCAGTCTAAGCCTCAAAAATCTCACCAGGTTAAATTTTGTCAACTTAATCCAGTCATAACCAATTCCAGGCAAAACAAAGCGCGAGATCACTTATTCAATCATGTTATGAATCCTCTAGGCTAAAAGCAAACTGTTTTATCTATTTTTTTTCTTCTTTTTTTCTTTTCTTTTTTCTTTTCTTGCTATTACCCCCGCATTGCATAAGATCCTAATTCCAACTAAGATACCTGCCATGCCCCGCATATGACACGTGGGTTGAGGCTGGCCGCGGGCGAAGCCGAGACACACAAGGGGTGTGCGAGATGGCAGCGAGGGAATGCACACGGGCATAACCGAAGGAGGAGCTAGCATGAACGAGCCCCACGGCAGAGGACATGCGGGCATGGCCGAAAGGGACAGCCACAAGGTCGGCAGCATACGGGTGAGGCCAAGGCGCACAAGAGGTGCGGGATGGAATCAAGGAAGGCACGGGTGCTAGGCCGAGGTAGAACCGGGCGGACCGGTGCAGCATGGTAGAGGACGCGCAGCAGGGCAGTGAGAAACGGCCATGAAGATGGCAACACAGAGCTGGCCAAATTGGTGCAGAGCGATGTGGAACATTTTGGCGTGGAACGTCCCTGAAATTTGGCTAAGTGTTGGGGCCGAATCTGGAGGTTTCCAGCTGAAGAGATCCGTGGTCAACAACGACGACTTGACAGTTGGCGTGTAAGTGGGCAAAATGACGGCTAGATAGCTGGGCGCAAGTGGACCAAAAAAGACGGTCTTGTAGCTGGCTGTACAAGTTGCTGGAACGGTCCAGAACGATGGCTGGCTTAAAGCTGGAATGACAGCGGAACGTTGCTGGGAAGGCCCAGAATGATGGTTATAAGTTGCTGGAAGAGTCTACAACGATGGCTGGCTAGTACAGAACAACGGCCGCACCAGTCAAGAACGACGGCTGTGCCAGCACAGTTGGGCTGAAATGTGCTGGCAGGAGGCTGGCGACAGGCTGGAACATACTGGAAGATGGCTGGTAGGTAGGCTGCCATGCCAAAAATAGATCCAGGCCTGGCCCATGACATTTTGTGTATTTGTCTATAAATAGGGGATGAACCCCATTGTAAATTAGTGTGTGAGGATGTGATGAAGTGAGAAATAAGTAGCTCCTAGTGTGGAGTTGTGCAAGTGAGGATCAGAGAGTTAGCGAGGTACAAGAAAGAGTGAAACACTTGTCCGAGGTGGAGTGTCATTCTTGTAAACATGTTTGTTGTAGTGTCAATAAAACATTCTAACGTTCTCCTAGTCCTTTTATACTTTCTTACTTCCGTTCTGAACCATATTTGCTACATGTTTGTGGCCTTTGACCTTGACTGGTTAGACGGACGTGTTGGACGTCATATGGGAAGACGGGTATGGGCTGACTTAGCGTCGTTTCTGTGTGTGGTAGAATGCTAAGGCTGCACGATGCTAGCTAATGTATAAGAGCCGTAAACCATCCAATGACATGCCGCTCTTTTAATTTCTGAAAGTAACAAGTCACTACCTCGTGTCTAGCCAAGATTCACAAAACATCCACAATGACTAAACTCACACCAAACACAATTACTTCATAACATAAAATTATAGAACTAACACAATTACCTGAAATAGAACAATTTTCTCAATTTAAACAAAAAGAAAAAAAAATAAAACCAAAACACGAACCTGAAACAAAAACACAAACCTGAACCAAGGAATACATAAAATTCAGTAAGAGCACACAAAATTTCCTACCCTCTCTCCTCTCCCAGCACACTTATACTCTACATTGTCCCCAATATAGAATTGAACAAAATAAAATTAGAGGAAAAGAATTAGGAGCTCCCTAGTGGTACGTTGGAGGGCGAGTCGGTGTCCTCTTACCGGCCAGACTGAGCCGAAGTAAAGCTACTATGCTCTGCCTGAATCGGGTGGACACTAGCCCATAGCCTCTGATTATCCTCGTGAATGGCAGAAATTTGAGTGCTCATATTTTGCAATAGGCTAAGCACTTGCTATTGGAATAGGGCTTCTCCACTAGACTCGCTGGATCCTGATGGCATTACTGGAGCTGTTCGACCTATTGGACCGACTTTGCGTCTCTTGTTTGAAATGTGTACCATTGCATTTAATCTGGAAGCCTTGCACATTGGGTCATCATCTTTAAGATTTTCCTCATTTGCTCGACGTACTCTGGCTTGTGCACAAATGCCTATAATCAAACACAGGAAGAGAAGCCTTTTTCCTGGATGCTTGTGTGTCCCACACTCTTTAATCTACTCATAGATATGGCAGCCCAAATCAATCTTTGCCCCAAGCCATATATGATATAGCAGACGAGCTCGGCTGGGGTAAATTTTGGTAGTGTTGGAAGTGGGCTCGATATTAGATGCCGCCAAATGGTGTAAGTGCCAAACTGCTTCACATAACTCCCGATTGGTATAAAATTACTTCGTTACCAGCAGTGCATGGTCATCCAAATTGAGAATGAACCGAATGGCATCGTCATCCTCTTCACCTTTAGGGGTATAACCTTTATAGTAGACTGTATCGGTGGGGTCAAAGCCAAGGTACGAATCAATGACTTTCTTGCTAAATGGGACCCATCAATTATAAACTTTGGTTTGATGGGCATTTTGGGAGTTCTCATTGTCAATGTCAGTGTTGAAATTCTTGTAAAAGTCTTGAACAAGTTTTTGGTTGCCCCATAGAAGCTCAGTCATATAATTGGTCCATCCATTTTGTTCAATTATTTCGTGAAGGAAGTGGTCCTTTAATTCATTCATTAGCACATGTCTTTCCTTAATCACATGTACGGATGCCCACTCATTGTCTTGGATAACTTTCATTCCTTTGCTTGATGAAGAAGATGAAGCCATTTGGATTATAAGCTTCAAGCAACTTCAAAGACCTACAAATAAGAATAATGTAATTAGCTCACGTAGGGATGAAGGAAACAAGAACTTTACACTTCCAAAAACAATCTTAATACTAAGCCAAGCTATGTGAATTGTTTCAAGCATCAATTCAATGTTTAAGTTCAATGGTGCATTCCATCAAACACTTTGTGTGCAATTTTCGGGTAAGGGAAAGTAAGGTAAAATTATTGAGCAAACGTCCATAAGGCAAGCACAATCATCATAAGATAACTCAAGAATCATATACAAACATGAAAAATGCAAAACCTAACTATAAATTTGCCCCAACATTGCACGAAATTGAGAGAATGGAGAAGAAAGAACTTACCTTGCTCTTTGACTAGAATCACCCAAAACTAGTCCTACCCACCAATGTACAAGCACCAAGCACCACAAGTTGAGAGATGGAAAATCTTTTCTTTTGTTTTGAACAAGTGAATGGAAATTAAAGAGGGGCTAAAGTTCTTAGAGAGGACGAGAAAAGAGAATTGAAAAGAAATGGGGAATCGATTTTGGGGGTTTGGATTTGGGGTGGGGGGTTGCATCAAGTTTCAAAGCCGAAAAACACAGGAAAATTAAATTAAAAAAATTTTATCCCCCGCCTGGTATTGGCGCACTAGGCCAGCAGGGCACTTGCCCTTGGCGTTCTGCTGGTTGGCATAAAAAAGAGGGCGGGTGCCCTGCTTCTGCTGGGCGCCCACCTTAGCTTATCAGTTTAGGGGCGAAACTGGGGTGCGGGTGCCCTGCTTAAACAGGACGCCGGCCCTGAATTTTCTGCCCCCAATTTACCTTCTTTTTTTTTTGTTTAGAGAAACCCGAAATCCCAACCCCTGACTTAAGAACAGATAGAAAAGAACATGCAAGGATAAATTAAAAATATAAAAATGACTACAAAAATTACGAAAAATAAAAGAAGGGAAAGAAAACTCAATGTTGTGGACCTGAAAACCTTCATAATATGGTTTGAGTCGATGGCCATTGACTTTGAATATTTTGTCTGTCCTCAAGCTCTTGATCTCTGCTGCACCGTGAGAAAAAACTTTAATAACAACAAAAGGACCAACCCAATGAGAATGCAACTTACCTAGGAATAGCTTGAGCTGAGAATGATAGAGCAGGACTTTATGTCCTACTTCAAAGCTCTTTCTCGAGATCACTCGGTCATGGAACACTTTGGTTCTTTCTTTGTAGATCATAGCATTCTCATATGCCTCGTTCCTCAACTCCTCAAGCTCTTGCAATTGGAGCTTTCTATGTGTTCCCACTTCATCCAAATCCATATTGCATTGCTTTATTGCCCAATAGGCCTTGTGCTCAATTTCAACTGGTAAATGACAAGGCTTTCCAAACACCAAGTGGTAAGGGGACATATCAATTGGTTTTTTATAAGCTGTCCTATAGGCCACAATGCATCTTCTAACCTCAAACTCCAGACTCTCCTGTTAGGTTGAACTGTCTTCTATAACATAGACTTAATTTCTCTATTTGATACCTCGGCTTGGCCACTTGTTTGGGGATGATAAGATGTTGAAACTCTATGTAAAACCTCATATTTCCTAAGCAAAGCTTCTATCAATCCATTGCAGATGTGGGTTGCCCTATCACTTATAATAGCTCTTGGCACTCCAAACCTATTAAAGATGTTAGATTTGCCAAAATCTGCAACAACCTTAGAATCATTAGTCCGAGTAGCTTTTGCTTCCACTCATTTAGAGATATAATCTACTGCCAAAAGAATATATATATATATATGTATATGTATACCCATAAGATCTAGGGAATGACCCCATGAAATCAATACCCCAGACATTAAAGATTTCACAAATAAGAATAGCATTCTAGGGTATTTGATCTCTTTGGGAAATTTTACCTATTCTTTGGTAATTATCACAAGATTTACAAAACATGTATGCATTTCTGAATAAGGTTGGCCAATAGAAGCCACTTTCTAACACCTTTTGGGCTGTTCTTCATGGACTGAAATAGCCTCCACGAGCATAAGAATGACAAAAAGTCAAAATTAACTGAAATTCGGGTTTAGGAACTCACATTCTTATTATTTGATCAGCACATCTTTTCCAAAGGTAGGGAACATCCCATATATAGTACTTAGCATCACTCTTGAGCTTGTCTCTTTTTACCTTAGCCCATCCAGTAGGTAGTAGTTTGGTTGCCAAGAAATTTACCAGATTTGCATACCAAGGGGTTTACATACCTACTACAAGCAAGCTTTCGTCCGGGAAGGCTTCTTTTATTGGTGTCCCATCTTCTTCTCGAACTACCGGACTAAGGTGGTTTGCAACCACATTTTCTACTCCTATTTTATCCTTGATTTCCAAATCAAATTCTTGGAGGAGAAGAATCTACTTTATTAGCCTAGGTTTTGCCTCCTTCTTTGCTCTAAGATGCTTTAAAGTTGCATGATTAGTGAAACAATTACTTTAGTACCCAACAAATACGACCAAAACTTTTCTAAAGCAAAAACACCTGATAAAAGTTCTTTTTCTGTTGTAATGTAGTTGGCTTGTGCAGCATTCAAAGTCCTCGAGGCGTAGTAAATCACATGAGATGCCTTTCCAACCCATTGGCCTAAAACCGCCCTACAGCATAATCATTGGCATCACACATTGATCTTGTGGGAGGTTCCAATCTGGGGGTTGAATTACTCGGGGAGAAGTTAGCAGCTCTTTTAATTTGTCAAGGGCCCTCTTGCATCACTCATCGAACTCGAAGGCCATATCTTTTTGCAATACGCTACACAAAGGTGAAGCTATCTTCAAAAAGTCTTTGATAAACTTGCGGTAAAATCCTGCGTGTCCAAGGAAAGATCGAACATCCCGCACACTGACGGGTTAAGGTAAAGAAGAAATTAAATCTACCTTAGATTTATCAACTCCAATTCCATTATTCGATACCACATGGCCTAAGACTATACCCTATTCTACTATGAAGTGGAATTTTTCCCAATTAAGAACTAGGTTAGTCTCAATGCATCTTTTCAAAATCAAAATTAAATTGTCCACACAAGCATCACATGAGTCACCCCAAACACTAAAATCATCTATAAAAATCTCAATGATATTGTCTATATCTTCAAAAAAGATACTCATCATGCACTATTGGAATGTAGTAGGGGCATTACACAGTCCAAAAGGCATTCTACGATAAGCAAGCGTACCAAATGGGCAGGTGAAAGTGGTTTTCTCTTGATCTTCAGGTGCTATGGCAATCTGAAAATAACTTGAAAAGCCATCTAAGATGCAATAATGAGAATGTCCAGCTAACTTTTCAAGCATCTGATCAATAAAAGGAAGGGAGAAGTGGTCCTTTAGGGTTCTAGAATTTATTTTTCTATAATCAATATATACCCACCACCCGGTTTGCATCTGATATATTCTTTTCTTATGTTAGCAGCTTTTGAGGAAGGGAAGTATTTCTCTGAGAATACCCTCTTTATATCATTCCATGTAATGATAGTCCCGGATGGCAAATAATAGAGCCAATCTTTAGCTATATCTTTCAATGAGAACAGAAATGCCCTAAACTTGATTTTCTCCTCGGTCATACCCAGTCGTTTCATACTTGAGCACACCACATGCAAGGCCATGAAAAGATGGCAATAAATGTATCAACCCTGATTTTAGTTCAAAAGTACGTTTTGAGCCAATTCAGGGAAAGTAATCCATAGGGGTTGTTGGTCAAGGTCTGAAGTAGCCAATTGCTTGAATGTTTGATTGTTGGCGGCCATTGCTTCAGTTGTAGATTTCTTAGCTTCTTTTCTCAATTTGTGCAAAGTTCTCTCAGGTTCTGGATTAGATAACAATAGATATTGATTAGGTGATCCGGTTTTAGTCGTGCACAATTGAGAATAGTAAAACAATCTATGTAAACAAATAAACAAATAACCAAAGTAAAACTAATTAATAAAATCACTTAATTCACCGCACCGATCCCCGACAACGGCACCAAAAATTTGGTTTCTTGTCGAATGCACCAAAAATAATTAATTTGCTTACTCGAGTCTAAATAAAATTGTAGTAGTGGAGTAAGGGTCGAACCCTCAGAGAACAGTGAATAAATTAAGCAAATTAATGTTAACTAGAGATTAGGGGGTTTTTTTGAGATTTGAAATGCTAATAAAAATTAAATTGAAAAGCTAATTAACAATGCAACTGATAAATTGAGTAGAAAAGATTAATGAGGAGAGACACTCAATTCTGGTTAGGTTGAGTCCGATCTGTTCTTAAGCTCTTGAAACGTGTTTCTAGCGTGAATTTGGGACTTCAACCCTAGTATAGTTATGCTTCAATTACCGGAATTTTTCCTTAGTTTGTAACAAATCCAAATAAGTTCTTGAATTAGATTATTAGCCTTGTACAACTTGGATTGAGTTCACCAAATTTAATGCAAAGTCAATGTGTAGAATGAGAAAAATAGGTTAGACCAACACATAAAATTCGCAAGCTTGCTTTGTAATCATAGGTTGTGATATCTCTATAAATTAAAATCACTAATTGCTATGAATGAATCAGGAAAAATAACAATTACGTATTGAAAACCTAACTCTAGCAATTGATATATAGATGCCGATCAATCAAATGGCCCTATTGAGAGAAAATCACCAAGATATCATAACCTTGAATAATAGAATATCACAACAATCACAATTAACAATACTAGAAATAACATTAAGGAAAGAGCTAAAAGAATGACAAATCTTTAGACATCGTCTCCTCGAATTAGGTAGATCGGAGGCCTTAGCCTTGTATGCTCACGTTGATCTCAAACTTGGAATCTTCAATCTTCAATCCCCTTATGTTTCTCTAAATTTCTTCTCTAGGTTGTGTGTAATTTTTTTCCAACTCTTCCTCTTTTATAGCTCTTGAAAAGTTCTTAAAGATACCCCAAAAACCATGTACAAGTCTGGGCCAGAATGAGTCTAAAATAGAAGGGAAACTTTGCGCGTAAAGGAGTGCGGGCGAACTCAGACAGCAAGGCGCCCGCCTTGAAGATTCTGTTGAGATTTTCCCCTTCCAGGGCGGGTGCACTGATCATCAGGGTACCAGCCCCACCTTCTCTGTCCAAGACGTTCGTCTTCCAACAACTTCAATGCGGGTACACTGCCGACCTTTTCCTCTTTTCCATTCTTTCTTTTCAGCCCTCCAAGTTCCATTTTCCAATGCCTTGGTCCCCAATACTCCAAAATCCTTGCAAAGCTTATCCAAACTCG
The DNA here is from genome assembly GCA_963692815.1 of Nyctanthes arbor-tristis. NCBI lineage: Eukaryota > Viridiplantae > Streptophyta > Magnoliopsida > Lamiales > Oleaceae > Nyctanthes > Nyctanthes arbor-tristis. Next base: position 43,281 of record CAVNYN010203462.1, on the reverse strand, counting down.
ATTTTTTCCTACTTTCTCCTTGGTCCTACTCTAAAAAGACAAACTAACTACAAACAACTATTTTAAGGTAATAAAAAACCAATATAGAGAAATTAAACAAGCTAATCACACACCTATCAGTATATCAGGAATGAAATCCTCACAGAAGCCCACTCCGCCCCTTATACGGCACACCCAGGTGGGACAAAGATTTATCACGATTTGCGTGGTTCCTTCTGGTAGAGGAACATGAAGGGGAGTATTGTGAAATTTATCTCGCATTGCATGGTTGGTCAGCAAGTCAAAGCTGAGCATTAGAGACCTTCAGGATTGTTAAATCCCTTGGACATACCTGAGTAGAAGTGAGAAAGGATAACGATGGATTTTGTAGTAGGACTTCCAAGATCAATCAAAAGTCATGATGCTGTATGGGTTATCATATACTGACTCATTAAATCAGCTCATTTCTTGCCAGTTTGAATGACCTTCAGTGTAGATCAACTGGCACAGTTATATGTCACGGTGATTGTTTGACTACATGGAGTACCGGCCTCATTGTATCTGATCGAGACCTAAGGTTGACCTCGAAGTTTTGGAAAAGTCTCCAGACTACCAGGGTACTCATTTGAACTTTAGTACTACTTATCATCCCCAAACAGATGGGCAGTTTAAGGGTATCATCTAAACCCTAGAGGACACATGTTGAGAGCTTACGTGCTGGATTTGGGTGCCGAATGGGATAACTCTTTATCCCTAGTAGAGTTTGCCTATAATAACAGTTATCATACCACCATTGGCATGGTCCCGTATGAAGCATTATATGGTAGGAGATGTCGCTCACCGATGTATTGGGATGAAGTCGGCGAAAAGAGATTGCTGGGGCCAAATTTGGTAAGGAAAACTGTTGCGAAGATCGAAATGATAAAGTCCAGGATTAAGATAGCTCAAGATAGACAGAAAAGTTATGTTGACCTGAAAAGAAAAAGCGTAGAGTTCCAGACGAGAGATAAGGTATTTCTTAAAATGGCTCCAATAAAGGGTGTTTTGCGGTTTGGCAAGAAGGGGAAGCTGAGACCGCGTTTCATTGGACCATTTGAGATATTGGAAAAGGTTGATAATGTAGCTTATAAACTGGCACTGCCGCCAAAACTTTCAGCAGTACATGACGTTTTCCATGTCTCTTTGTTGAAGAGGTACATCTCCGATTTGAATCACGTGGTGAATTACTAGGATATTGAGATTCAAAAAAACTTGTTCTATGAGGAAACCCCTATATGCATATTAGAAAGGAAAGTCCATATGTTGAGGAATCGAGATGTTCCATTAGTCAAAGTCCAGTGGGGTAGACAGTGAAGTAGTGAGTCACTTAGGAAAAAGAGAAAGAAATTCGAGATAAATACCCTGACCTCATAGATCAAGTAAGTCAAATTTCGATGATGAAATTTATTTCAAGTGGGTAAGATTGTAGTGACCAGAAAATTTTAAGAATAAAAATGTTATTAAATATTATGTGTAGCTATAATTTCGCCTAAGGGTGAATACAGTTCAGTTCGGGCTGTTTTTTATTTATTTTTAAATCAAACCATCATATTCGGTTTGGAGAAATTGTAAAAAAAAAAAAAGCAAATCATTTAATTTTTCAAACCAAACCAATCTAAACCTAATTTTTCGGTTCGGTTTGGTTTTAAACCACGGTTTGTCTATCGACGTAATGAAAATAGACTCAAAACATGATTGTTTTATAAACATAAATATTCTATTATATTAATATACTTTTTGAATACTATTGCCAATATCAAACTCATCAAAATTTGGTAAATTTTACTAAAACACAAACATATAATTAATGAAATGTAACAGATAAAAAAATCAAAATAATACATAAGCTTCAAATAAGATATTGTCAGAATATGTTTATGAAAGTGTTATTTTGTTCAAGCATCTAAATGTCAAAATTTTAGAAAAATATAGTCAATTAACTACTATACAATTTCTCCAGAAATTTTTTTAAGGGTATTAATTAAATTAGTCAAAAATTAGCTTATTAAATTGCTAAAATGAACCAAATTATCACAAGGGGTTCCTTATTAGAGTATCAACAAATTTGACAATCATAAACGAATTAAATCTTTTGATATTATTTCTCATATTACGTTTTTTTAATATTTTTTCTCATATTACTTACACATTAATATTTTTTTAATTAAAACATAAAAAACGGTTCGGTACAGTTTAAACTGTTTTTTAAACATCGAAACCTAAACCAAACCATTTCAAGCAGTTTGAAATTTTCTCAAACCAAACCAAACCATACAATTTCACTTTTCAAGCCAAACCAATCCAAACCATTTTCAAGGATCGGTTCGGTTTTTCGGTTTTGCGGTTTATTTGTTCAGCCCTAATCTCGCCCATTTTAATGCTTATTTTATATAGCGCTCATCCAGTCACATAAACATTTTAATTCCAATTATTGCATTAGGATCCAAAACCATTCTATTATTTCAAATTAAAAATTTATTTTATTTATACAAATATATGTATGTGTGTGTAACTCAGAAAAAAATAAAATAGTTATTTCAAAGAAAATCTAATTTTAATACTTTTGGACCTGTGTTCAGGGGAAACGGGAACCAAAAGTTTAACTCCTTGTACAGATACAATTCCAATTCCATTCAGTATCAAACAATCAATTGGATTGAAGTACCGACTCAAACCTATAAACCCTCTAAATCTCCATAGCATCCTACTCACGAATTCACTTTTATCCCAGGTTAGCTTCTTTCTTTCAAATTCCCACAATCCGAATTTATGTTCTCTTCCATCGGTCCCCTTGATCTATAGACATGAGAATAAGTGCACCAAAAGATTTAATACATGTATATATGCATACATACACTCAAGAATACAGTTTACATTGATAGATAGATACACATAGATACACATCCACACACGGCATACACCACCACGCACCTCGGCGTCACCACCCGCCGGGCTCTCCATGTCCACGCTGGAAATCCTACACCGCCAGCCATCACCCGCACTCTCGGTATCTATATGATTATACACACACACTGACACGGCCATTCTAGGATGAAACACAGAAAAAAAAGTGAGTGTAGCGGTAGTGGGAGAGGAGACGATGGCAGCCCTTTTACTGTTCGCTTTTCCGATCGAAGCCATCACCCTCACACATCCCATAAACCAACTGTAAACCCATTACCCGGTCTCGATCACACGAATAGGAGGGTAGAAGCCCGTTTACTGTTCACCCTGGAATTTGGCTCGCCGGCGTCGAATTTTTCCAAGCACGCACGAACACACAGTTTGAGCCTTCTACAATACACTCTATGTTCTTATTTTTGGTCTGGGTCACCGATTGTGAATTTGGGATTGTTAATTTTTTATTAAATTGTTTTTGCACTCAGATCCCCAAGTTTCAGAGACTCATAAAACAAGTCCCTCATGTTTCAGATTCATCTAAGTAAGCCCTCAGTTTTTCAGTTTAGTTGAATAGGGTCTTTACCTTTCTGTTTTTACAGATTCTACCCTAAAGCTTATCATTTACCTTTTAGCCCCAATCGAAAACTATTCTAGAGTTTCAATTTTGTCCTTAAAGTTTATTTCTTTTTCCAAAAGGAATTATTTTTGTAATACTACGTTGATTTAATTTCTTTTGACTAGACGAGGCATGAAGATCCATAAGCAAGTAAGATTATTGCAAAGGTTGCCCAGCTCAAAAGTTTTAGATAATCTCATTTTTCTAGAAAAAGTTATTTTCAAAACATGCACAATATTAATTGATCTGTGCTATGAGTATACATGTGAATATGTGATCTATGTGTTTATTATATGATGAGCTTATTTGCTTTATACTTAAGACAAGACAAGATGAGACTATTTATGATATGCATGCATTACTTGTTTACTACACGCACTAGTATTAGATCTTGCTTTATAGCATGAGACGAGAGTCGGAAGCCTGCATTTATCATACGCTGCTTGTTTTTTAGTAAAGAACATTTCTAAGATATTCATATAGTTACATATTTATATATATATATCTGGTATTTCATAGAAATATTCTTTCAAATTAAACATTTTGTAGGTTTAGAATCAAAGAAGATGCGTTGAGCAGTGGTGGCATCTAGGCATGGGCGTCAGGTCGGGCGGCTTGGGTTTGGCCCGGACCTGAGCCTGACCTGATTGAAAGTCGGTTTGAAAGTTTCCAAACTGAGACCGGCCTGACGGGCCGATCAACCCGACCCAACCCAAATGCCAAAACCTTTACCCTAATATATCAGACATTAATTTGGCAGTTCAAACTATGGCATCAGACGAGTTTGGCAATTCTCCAAGAGCGGCCCGCCATCCTCAATAGCAAAGGACAAGTTATCTGGCTACCGACCAAGTAAGGAGAAAAGGATTATGGTAGATTTTCTGTCCAAGCTTGGAGATTTAAGAAATTATTTTGTGGTTGTCAAAAATAAAAAATCTTACCGGAGAAGAGATTAGCCACTCGGGTTTGAGGCGGAAATGTAAAAGATCGGCCGGCTAGAAACAAAAAACGTGACAGTGGCAGAGGCTAAAAAAGTAGGTTAATGATTTTAGTTCTTACTTCTAACCCTCTTTATGTATGAATGAAATTTGAAAAATGAAAGTTGAATATGAGGATTGCACACGATAGCCATGGCGACGAGGTAAGCGGCGGACGACAACTGGGGCGGCGAGGAGCAGACTTGTAGGGATGAAGGCTAAAGGAGATAAGTGAATGCACTAGGGATTTTTGCTTTATGAATTGCATTTGAATTAGAAAAAATACATACAGGTTTGTGTTGGAATGGTTTTCTTTTTTAATGGCATAATAACAGCGCTTTTAGTTTCGGTCATTTACCAAGACACAATTTTGCCTTAAAAAATAAAAAAAATGGAAAAACCAGTTCAAACCGACTCGGTTTAACTGGTTCGGTTTTCGTCGGGTTAGACCGAATTCCCTGGCCTAACCCGTAAACCAAACCGGTTTGAGTTGGGTTCGAGATTTCGAAACCGACCATCGAACTAGTTTTCTGAAAAACCAACCTAAACCGACCCCGAAATGGGTCGGGTCGGTCCAGTTTTTCGATTTTTCGGGTAATTTGCCCACCCCGAGTGGCATCGAATTAATTTGGAGTTTATTTTGGAATGAATTAAATATTCTTTAATTGTTCATGAATATTTCAATTTCATGTTTCTTGACATTGATAAGTTTTTCGTGATATCATCACTAAGATTATAAAATTTATTTTCAGCATATCTTAACCGCTTTTAAGATAATTATTTTAAAAAGGAAGAAAATATTGTTAACGTCCTGGGTAATTAGAATCCGAGTATTACAATGGGTGTGAAGAATGAGAGACAAAGTTATGAGTTAGGATTGTAATCTCACTATGCCTATAAATATTTTGTGATGTTTGATGTGTTGGGACAGTAATTGATATGTACATAAACAATTATTTTTCGACATAAATATTGATGTTTATTTTTATTATAAACAAAATTTATTGATGAATTGCCTTGAAATATCATAAGATAATACTAGATTTTCACTACCGGAAGAATATGTATCTAATTATTTAAAAAAAATTAATAATAATAGTAGTAGTAGTATTCCCTCCATCCCAAATTTTACATTTCCAACAACATTAATTGACTTTTTCTTAATTTTAGTGAAATATGAACATGCCCATATTAATGAGAAAAACTTAAGTACAGCAGATGTACTATCTTAGGTGATACGTCCAACTAATAGTCATACTACATGCCATTAACTATTTCCATGTCATTTCATTTAATGTGAATTTCATTTAACATTATTATTTTTTATTAATGACAAGTCAATCTCATTTAATGACAGTCTCACCTTACTTTTCCCTTTCTCTCTCCTCTCTCCTCACCCACTAATGACTAGTCACCTAATTATTCTCTTTTGATACATATTATTCTCTCTAGTTTTTTTATGTTTCTATGCACTTCTTATGCCAATTGCCACTTTTCTTCTTTACATGTATAAATTAATTACTCTCTCGTCTATTTTGACGTTTTCATGCACTTGATTTTCAGCGATAATTGCAAATATAATTAACAAAGACATGTCATTCTAAATATTATTTGATTGCAATTATTTCGATTGATTAATTTAAACACTATATAAAACTACTTATAGAGAAAACTGGCTTATTGAAGGCACGCTCATTGAAGCAAATTAATTAGAAGTTGGAGGATTGTCTACAGCTTCCGACAAAGACTGCACCTTTTAGTTGATAATAATAACTAATCGAAATTAACCCGTCAAAATAATTGTAATTGAATAATATTAATTTTAAAATTAATATTATTTTAACATTACTATGCTGCACCGAGAGCAAATTAATTTCGATGTTATTTTAAAATTAACCAATCGAAATAATTGTAATCGAACAATATTTCAAACGACATGCTTTTGTTAATTATATTTGCAATTATCACTGAAAATCGAGTACATAAAAAGGTCAAAATAGACGAGAGAGTAATTAATTTATACATGTAAAGAAGCAAAGTGGCAATTGACATAAGTAGTGCATAAAAAAAAGAAAAAAAAAAGCTAGAGAGAGAATAATATGTATCAAGAGAGAAAAATTATGTGACTAGTTGTTGGTGGGTGGGAAGAAAGGACAGAGAGAAAAGTGAGATGAGACTGCCATTAAATGAGATTGACTTGCCAATAATAAAAATAATAATATTAAAGAAATTGACATTAAATGAAATGTCGTGGAAATATTTAATGACATGTAGTATAATTTTTGGTTGGATGTACCACCTAAGATGGTACATTCACTGTATCTAAGTTTTTCTCCATCTTAATGGGATGGAGGGAGTATGAAATTTTATAAGTTTTTTATTTTATGGTGAAATTTTATAAGGTTACGTTATCTTATATAAGTAAAATTAATTTTTAGCATCAACCAATAATAATAATGTAATCTTGTTCTTAACATGTTAATGTAACTATAGTTTATGGCAAATTTTAACCCAATTGTTATCGTTAACACAAATAAATATTATTCTATTTTTTACACTAATTTTGACAAATGACATGGTATGAAGTATTTTTATGTACTTTAAAAAAAATTATTTAAAACTAATAAAGTCAGACAACATGAAGAATAAATTAATAATGAGAAAACTATTCATAAAAAAGTAGTTGTAATTATTAATATATAGATGGCGGGAAAACTACAGAGCAAAGGTATCGCAGGCTTAATCTATATATATATATTAAAGCACAGTTGGTTAGCACAATTACAAAATTGTCTGGAACAATTAATTTTTTTCCCGCCTATGGCACTTATCTGGCACTATTGTTTATAATGTCATACCACACCAATGGGGCTTTTCATATAAAAAATAAAATAAAATAAAATAAAATAAAATAAAACTATTACAATTCTAACAGTGAAAGATTGAACACATAACCTAAATGTTAAAAAGTAGTTATTAAACGATTATGCAAACTCTTTTTTTTTTTTAATAATTTTCATTTATATATCACTATTCTTACGTGTTTTTACTCAAAAAAATATTATTATTAACAACATATATTTGAATTGGCAATTGAGTTAGCAATGACCCACCGATTGAACCAAGAACCTATTAACCCCGTATAGTTACCAGGTCAATAATCAAGACAATGTTGAAAACTATAGTTAAGTCCATGTATATGCTACAATGACTCTGTCACGTACAAGGAATTGCAATCAAAGATAATTTCATAAATCAAAACCCGTGCAAGGCCCGTCCTGTTGTCACTTTTCATATTGTTACAAATCTAATAATGAATGATTAAACTCGTGACCTACATATTAAAAAGTAGTTTTTAAACTATCGTGTTAACTTTTTTTTTTAACAATTTTCATTTATATATCATTATTCTCGAGTGTACAGTTACTGGGTCAATAACTGAGTCAATATTGAAAACTATAGCTGATTTCATATTTACGCTACAACGACTCTATCATGTATAAGGAATTGCAATCAAAGATAATTTCCTAAATCAAAACCCGTACAAGGCCAATCCTATTGTCATTTTTTATAAAAATATTATTACAAATCTAATGGTGAAAGATTGAACTCATGACTTATGTGTCAAGAAGTAGATTTTAAACAATTGTGCCAAGTCTTTCTTTTTTTCTTTTTTTTTTTTTTACAATTTTCATTTATCTATCACTAATTTCGTGTGGTTTCACTCAAAAAAAATATTATTATTAACAAAATATACTTGAGTTGGCAACCAAGTTAGCAATGACCCATCCATTAACCTTGTATCGTTAGTTGGTCAATGACCGAATCAATATTGAAAACTATGGCTGAGTTCATGTTTAAGCTATAGTGAATCTATCATGTCCAAGGGGTTGCAATCATATATAATTTCCTAAATCCGACCTATTTGATTTGGTTCTTCAAATTAAATATTATCCCCAAATAGTAGCCTCCAAAATTTTCTATTATACAAAATGATTTTTATATTCTTGACTAAGAATGTTGATGAAAATTATTGATAAGAATGTGAATCAAAAAATTCTACTGCTACAAATATTGTATTTAACATTTTCAAAATTTGTATTAGTTGAAATAAGCCACATATTTTAGTGCTCAAATGAAGTTGTTGATTTGAGGCATTGTATGTGTGCATCTTAATTTCATTGTCACTCCACAATTGCTATTATATTTTGACATCAATTTGTTAGTGGTTCATTATGTGCACTGCACGAGTGCTACTGATCCGAATAGCTACTCTGATGACATAGGTGTTAAAAAAATCTAATGGAAAAGAAATTAATGCTAATATTCTAGACTTAGTGAAGTTGTATAATTTTGAAGAATATTAAACTTTGAAACTTAGATATTTATATTACTAGTATTGCACCCATGCGATGCATGGGAAGAACAACGTTAAGAAAATATAGCAATAAGAAGTTGAAAAATGAATAGAAAACATTTGTACATTAGTAAAAATATAAAAGATGAATAACGTTAAAAAATTATAACAATAGGAATCTAAAAAATGATTGGGAAACATTTGTAGATTAGTTGAAAATACAAAAGATAAATGTTCATCAACGGAAACAATTAGACCAATAAACTCATTAATGGAAATCTTTGCCTGCATTCAATGAGACCAATCAACTTGCATGGTATGGGTATAGGTCGTTATTTATTAAATGTAACACCCCATATTAATGTTGGGTTAGTCAAATCTCATGTTTGAACTAAGAATTGACTCTTTGTATTATAAATATATTGAAATTTCCAAAATTTCTATCTTATTTGATTTTGAAACTCAAACTTATCAAAAAGAGAACTGGTCTGAAAAAAGAATAAATGCTTGTGAGAAATTTATTAAAGGTCGATTTTTTGACAAACAAATCTAAATGTAGAAACTTCTTAAATTTCCAATTTTCGGCTTATTATGATAAAACATTAAAAATCTTTACGAAAAAAATAAAAAAAAATAACTCCATAAGCTTTTGTGTGTTTCCATTGAGTATGAGGCTAAAATCTCCCTAAAAACGTTAGTGACATTCAAGTAAAAATATTGAGGTGAACTAAGTTCACAATAGTTTTCTAAATTTATAGTGCAAGTACGAACGTGCCAAGTGTTTAACTCTACTAACAATCGTTGATGACATTTCGGCGAGCCCTTCTCCTTGGAAAGATATATAAGCCACCTAACCATTCTCATTACATACATTTTCCACAAACTTACAGCGTTTTTGATTGCATTTTTTTCATGAAAAATATCAAATTCATGGGGAAAAAAATTCAATCTTTATGAGTATCTTTGGGAAATGGAATTTTAAATTTTATTGTAGGAGAAAACATAGGAAAATAGGCAAAATATGATGTCATCAGTTAGCTTACAGCACCAATCAAAGGCAGGAAATAAGTTAGAAACTACGCTTGAATTAGGTTAATGTAATATAATATAGATATAGATTTTAAGTTAATGAGAATTGGAGGGTCTTATTGACTTTTTAAATACAATAAAAAAGATAAGTTTAGAGGTTAGGGTTAGATTGCACATTAAGATGAAAGGTCATGGTCAACTTCCGATCTATTAGTCATTTCAAAATAGAAAAGAATAAAATAATTAAAAACAAATTATGACATCAACCATTACATTAGTGTTTTGGCGAGAAAACTTGTTTAGACTACTATTGATTTAGATATATATAGATAGATTACTTTGAATGTTTGTCAAATTAGGATGAGTTGTGTAAAGTCGATAAAAAACAATAATCTACGCAAAATCAGAATGATTGAGTGTTTTCTGCAAGTTTCTCGAATATTAGCTAAAAAATTTTATATTTTGTATTAAGTTTTATGGGGGAGTATTTGTAGTTTCATCATTGCAATTTTTCATATATATTTACTAAAATAGGTATATAGCTCATTAGTATTTTGTTACAGTGTTCATTTATAATGTATGTTTTATGGAACTAACTGCTAGACTTTCGATTTATATGGCTTTTGAGTTCAATTAAATATGATATTTTAATAGTTGAGGATTCAGCTTTTTGACATGGTTTGTGCGCCAGTTCTTGTGATATGGGGTGAATGTTAAATAACCTTTTGAAGAATTAAGTGGTCTACAAAAAAAATGTTGATTGGTGGGAGATAATAAGATCTTCCATGGCCATATGTTCTACTAATTATTTCTATCTTTTATTATTTCAAATAGTAAACATAAGAGTTATTTTTTCAAACATACCTTTTTATAACTCTTAATAACCATTATATATTCCTATATTTCTATTATTGTCTTCCACTACATATTTATATATATATATATATACTAGTATATTACTCGTGCGTTGCATTGGACCAAAAAGAGGCTATTTTTCTCTAAAAATGATTTCATCATAAATTATATATTTTATAACTATGGATACTGTAATAAAATCGGTTCATGGATGATAAATTAATATAATAAATCAGAATGAATGTACTCGACGAATACGTAAAATAAGGATTAGTCAAATTTTTATTATTATTCGCATGTAAAAAATAAAGACAGTTTTTTTCGCTAAAAGGAAAAACATGCAATGTCATTTGTTTCAAATTAAAATAAAAATTTTTCAAAATTAGCAAAATAAATCATTATATAGTTTCTTAAGCACAAATAATTATAATTTTTAAGAAAATAAAAAAAAAGACAGAGAGAAGCCTACAAAGCAGTCAACCGTTAATGTTACTTGATGAACTTATTTAACGTTTAGAAATTCAATTTTTTTATTTAAACCATAATTCTAAAAGGGTAATAAAGAAATAATTAATATGACAACTTATTTTCCCAAATAAAAAATAATTAATAAAATACAACTTGGTTTGCGACACATTTAATTATTATGCTAACTTATTTTTTACACGCATCGTTAAGTGTTATTTTTAGAACTGATTAATTATAATTAAATGAAATAGAAATTGGTCGGGAACTAATTAATAACGTGTATGTTCATTTAGTTTTCAAGATATAAAATACCAAAACAAAAAAACTTAACTGTGTTTTCATTAGCTTCCAATAAAAAATTTGTAAATACAAAAAAGAATAACCATAAATTTATCTAAAGTATAAATAATGCACCATCTATCCTATAACAAAACAGTACCATATATTTTTTCATATAATTTTAAAAAGTTCAATTAATATTTTTAGAAAAGTAGAATTTATGAATGTTTTTCAATAATATACACTTCATTTAATTGTTATTCAACTTTATTAGTTCTTATTTATTAAATTAATGCATATTAATAGGAGCACATAAAAAATTAAAAAAACTAACTAATTAAAGTAGACAATAATTTGGGACAAAAAAATGAAACCGGGACCCTTTTTATGAGACGGGGAGTAATAATTTATTAAAAAAATGACACATTATAGAAAAATCAATATATATAAATATTAACGCAAAAAAACAATTATCAAATGCAACTTAATTTATGACATATTATATTGTGAAGATGTCATCATATAATTATGATATACAAAATATGTCAATCTATTTAAAATATGAATCATCCAATGCTATTTTTAAAACAGATTGACTATTTATTGAATACAAATTAGGTCAAGAAGTAATTAATAAAGGGCTTTTTCCTTAGTTTTCAAAGCATAAAATACAACGTTTCAAAAAAAAAAAAAAGAGCATAAATACAAAGATAGAAAACATTGTTTTAAAAAAATAATTCTAGATTCAAAAAATGAAATTAACCATAAGTTTTGGTGAACATAAGTAATAATAAATTAGAAAAAAAAAGCTTTCTTTCAAAAAAAAAAATAAAAGAAATGAATAAAAAACATAAAAAAAAAGAGATTGCAAGATAGCCGTGAATACTCATTAGTTGAATTTCAAGGCACGTGTAAAGGTGTGCCTTGGAAACAAAAAACGGTTATATAAAGTACCAATTGTAGTTTTTTTCTAAAAATAAACAATTATAATATTAAAGAATGGGGGCGGGAGAGAAAACCTTATAACAAAGCACATAAGTAGCTAATCCTTTATATTAATTAGTGAAGTTATTTAATGTTCATGAATTCTTAGGTAAATTTTTTTTAACACCAAAAATTTGAAAATTGGTAAATAAAAACTAGTCAAATTTTTACTATTATATGCACGTAAAAAATAAATAATGCAATAAAGACAGATTTTTTTCGCTAAAAGGAAAAAAATGCAATGTCATTAGTTTCTAATTAAAATAAAAATTTTCCTAAATTCGCATAATAAAATTGGTATATTGTTTCTTAGGCACAAATAATTTTAATTTTTAGGAAAATAAAAAATGCAGAGAGAAAAGTCTACAAAGTAGTCAACCGTTAATGTTGCTTGATGGACTTATTTAACTTTTCGAAATTCACTTTTTTTTTTAAACTATAATTCTAAAAGGGTAATAAAAAAATAATTAATATGCCAACTTATTTTCCCAACTAAAAAATAATAAATAAAATACAATTTGGTCTATGACACATTTAATTAAAATGCTAACTTATTTTTTACATGCATCGTTAAATTTTATTTTTAGAACCAATAAAGTTAAATAGAAATTGGTCGGGAACTAATTAATAACGTGTATGCTTATTTAGTTTCCAGGAAATAAAATACAAAAACAAAAAACTCAACCATGTTTTCAATAGTTTCCAATAAAAATTTCTAAATACAAAAAAAAAAGTAAAAATAACCATAAATTTTTCTAAATCATAAATAATGCTCCCTCTGACCCGTAAAAAAAAGTCTTATATCATTTTTCACTTAATTTTAAAAAGTCTAATTAATATTCTTAGAAAAGTAGAATTTATGAACAGTTTTCATAATATAGCCTTCATTTAATTATTATTCAACTTTATTAGTTCTTATTTATTAATCTCAATGCATATTAAATAGGGGCACATAAGAAAATTAAAAAACTAACTAACTAAAGTGGATAATAGTTTCGGACAAAAAAAATGAAACTGAGACCATTTTTATAGGACGAGAAGTAATAATTCATTGAAAAAAATGGCATGTTATAGAAAAATCAACATATATAAGTATTAACGAAAAAAATAATTGACAAACGTAACTTTATTTATGACACATTATATGGTGAAGATGGCATTATGTAATAATGATATACATAGATATGCTAACTTATTTAAAATATGAATCATTTAATTATATTTTTAAAACGAATTGACTATATATTGAATACAAATTAGGTCAAGAATTAATTAATAAGGGAGATTTTCCTTAGTTTTCAAAGCATAGGATACAAAGATAGAAAGCATTGTTTTAAAAAAATTAATTCTAAATTCAAAAAGAAAATTAACCATAAGACTTTGTGGAACATAAGTAATAATAAATTTAAAAAAAAAAAGAAACTAAAGGAAAATAATAAAAAGGTAAAAAAAAAAAACTTTGAAATGAGGTTGCCTTGCAGCCATTAATAGTTAATAGTTGAATTTCCAATGCACGCATTAAGGTGTGCCTTGAAAATGAAAAACGGTTTTAAGGTCTCAATTAATAGCCGTTGGTCTCAATTAATAGCCGGTTGATCTCAATGCTTTGCATGCAATTTTCCGTTGCTCAAGAAACATGAACTTTAAATAAAAAAAAAAAAAAAGAGAGAAAGAAAGAAAAGAAATTCCAGATTTGGCAAGTGAAATTTTCCCTCCCAAATCTAAAAATAGACTATCTCATTTTAAGATATATATATAGATATACATATATATATATATAACAATAGATATTTGGTTATTTTGCTATGCGTTCAATAGATGTTTGTACATATTTCCTTAATATTTAAATTTCTAAAGATTACATATATTGTAACTTTTCCATTAGGTGGGATTTCTCAATGGTCTTGGATTTCATTTATCTAACCGTAAATTGTAGGATATTGATCCATTATGTAATGCCATTTTGAAATTCAACTACCAATTTTTTAATCTTAATGTAGGTTGCACACAATAAGAGGTCAAATTCAACTACCATTTTGATCTCAATTTTCTTTGTTTAGTGCACACATTACCAATAAAATATCTTTTAATTACTTCTTTTAATTGTATATATGTGAAACACATGTTTGTGCTCATTATCAAATGAAGTTTCATGTATACAATCTACAGTCTTAATTTTCTTTATATTAACATATGTAATGTGAGTTTCAATACATGAGTTGACACGTGCTTTTGAAAACAATTAAAATACAAAATATAGAATATATTACATACTGCTAGGCAGCGTAAGATACGCATAACTACATAAAAGTTGTGTATTTTAGCTTGTTTCTTTGTGATATCAACTCTAACAAACACTATGCCTTTTGCCCTGAATTTAATAAATTCTTTTTATTATTGCGAAATCTAATTTGAAAAGTGTGTTTATGATTTAAATTGTATCAAACATAGATTATTCCTTTTTTCAAAGTTGGAGATACTGGTGTGCGTTTTCCTTTACAAGAGATATATAAAAAGAGCACCAATTACTAAAGTTTTGAGCTTGAAGTTGAATGGATAGAGAAAATGGAGTATATGATATTCAAGAAAATTAATAGAGAATTAAATTTTTATTTAATTTTATTTTATACTCCTATTAATTTGATCATTAAATGTTCTTATATTATTATATACTCGTTTAATACTCGTGAACACAAAAATTTTCAATTAAGTATTATGCTCATGTATTAAAATGAGCAATTCCTCACATTGAGGCAGGCGCGTCTCATTGTATGTAGGGTCACTCCTATGTGAGGTGTGCTCATGGCCTATGTGAGGTGTGCTCATATTAACACGCGAATATGGTACTTAGGTGAAAATAACTCCTAGTGAACCGTACTCAACGACAAAATAATAAAACCCAATTTTGTTCTCTAATCCTATCTAATATAATATTTTATTTTAATATTTAGACTTTTTTTTAACGCTTCTCTTATTTAGACTTGAATGCATTAATTGTGGTTCATATTATAATTATATATTATATATTACAAAGATAGCTTTACATAGATTGGGCAGTGACTTGTTTGTAGGAAGAGACAATGGATGTAGTGGGTTCCCCAAAATGCCTTCACAAAACTTAGAAATTGAAGTGTACGAGTTTAGCTAACGCAAAAATTTAACAGATTTTGACAGTAGGGACCAATTTACCAAAAAAAATATAAAGGTGAGGATATCTTTGCCAAAAAATGAAAGGTATGGATGATTTCCACAACTAGGTTGAAAGATAGGGACATTTTGTGTCCATTAGCTCATATATAATCATAAATAAAATGACATAAATAAACCCTCTTTTTTTCTGTTTTGGCTTGCAAACAACCCCTCATCTAGTTATACGCACACCACTCCAAAAACAAATAACCAAAAAAACAAAAAAAACAAGAACAAAAAGAAGAAGGAGAAACATGCATATTATGTCCATAGTAATCTAAATCCTAGTTTAGTTAGTCAATAATTGGATAGTACCACCACACTAATGGCAAAACACAATCACAGACTACCGTCGTGAGAACTTTAAATCTGACTACATTTATGGCGGAGTTAAATACACATTTGATCACTCAACTTACCTTATTGTTTCTAAATCATCACTAATCTTTAACTTGTTATCTGTTACTCACTGAACTTATAAATGTGTTATCTATCCATCATTAAACTTATAAAAGTGTTTTCCATCCATCACTAAGACGGATTCCGTTAGTTACTTTTAATGGAGGAGATGGCGTGGCTTAACAGTAAAGTGATGTGGCTTAACAGCTCTGCCACGTAGCAAATGAAAGACCTCTATAGTCGTTGATTTATTCATGGTGTTACTGATTGATCACTATACCTACCTTTAAGTTACTAATCCATCATTAAATTTTAACATGTTACTGGTTAGGTTAGACACTAAACTCGCCTGTTATCCATTAGTAACTGATTTTACAAAATGATATCAGTATATAACGTCTCATTTGTTTCCCAAACTGATATTTATAATTTTTTTCTTTTTTACAATATTACTGTCTATTTTTCATATTAACTGCATCTCACAATATCTCAAGTACTATTTTGAAATTTATTGTAATTTTCTATGCTGAGCTAAGTAATAAATTCCGACAATAGTTATACGATAATGCACAAAAAGTCCTAGAAAGAGAATACATTCAGAATTTATTATTTAGCTCGCATAACCCAGCAGAGAAAATTACAATCTACCTCAAAATGGTACTTCGGACATTGTGAAATTTGGTTAATATGAAAAATACACAATAATATTGTAAAAAAGAAAAAAAATATTAATATCTGTTTGAGAAACGAAAGACACGCCATATATTGATATTATTTTGTAAATTCAGTTAGCAATGAGTAACACATTAAAGTTCAATGATGGTTTAGTAATTTAAGGCAAGTTTAATGACCAAGCAGTAGCACGTTAAAGTTTAATGATGAATTAATAACATAAAGGCAAGTTGAGTGACCAACCAATAACACCTTAAATAGTTTAATGACCATAGAAGTATTTCATGTGGCAGAGCTGTTAAGCCACGTCACTTTACCGTTAAGCCACATCATCTCCTCCATTAAATGTAACTAATAGAATTCGTCTTAGT
Source organism: Nyctanthes arbor-tristis (assembly GCA_963692815.1). Classification (NCBI taxonomy): domain Eukaryota; kingdom Viridiplantae; phylum Streptophyta; class Magnoliopsida; order Lamiales; family Oleaceae; genus Nyctanthes; species Nyctanthes arbor-tristis. Next base: position 26,166 of record CAVNYN010203462.1, on the reverse strand, counting down.
GATGGATGGGAAATACTTTTATTAAGTTCAGTGATGGATGAGTAACATATTTATAAGTTCAGTGAGGAACGGATAACAAGCTGAAATTTAGTGATGATATAGAAATAAAAGGGTAAGCTGAGTGACTAAATATGTATTTAACTCGTTTATGGCGTAATAAATTCAAATAAACCATGGAAAAAAGATTCAAGTTTAGTGATTATATAGAAATAAAAGGGTAGGCTGAGTGACTAAATATGTATTTTAACTCGTTTATGGCGTAAAAAATTCAAATAAACCATGGAAAAAAGATTCAACTGCATAAATCAAATTCATATATGGCTTCAAACACAGTTTTATTTTTTAAACAAAAAACTGGAGAAAGGATCATGGTTTCCAACCACGAAATGAAAAATATGAGAGCAAGTAGGTTTGTGGTAAAGGTTTTTTCTTTTCTTTTTTAATTGAGATATAGATGTGGTTGTCTTTAATTTACTTATTTATTTAGCTTAATTTCTTTTTTTGAAAGGATATTTATTTAGCTAGATTTAGATGTGGGTTATATTAATAAATGAAATGAAAAACTAGTTATTTCACGTGTGCGTTGCACGGGATGATAATACTAGATAATATAAGCAATTCAAGAAGATTAAACTTGATTGTACACAAAAGATTTAAACTATAATATTTAATTGTTTATGTGTGTACAAAGAGAAACAATATAGGTATTATCCGTAATAAAATATCTTTTATTAGTGAAGATAAAAAATAGTCTACAAAAAAAAAACTAAGAAAAATTTTTGGAGTTTGTATTAGGATGCCAGTATATAACACACATGAAAGTATGTTACATCCGATAAATATAGCTAGAATAAATGATGAACGATAATACATGTATTACAACATTTATAGTAGAATTTGTTGTTTGACCATCTTTAACTTATGTCATAATTTTCAGATATTTTCAATTTATAACTCTCAAAATATCTATATAAAATTGTATACGAGTGAACATCAACTTTTTCTACAAAATGCACATGTAAATCATTGCCCCATTTTTTTATAACTTTTGTAATATGGTATTAATGATATCTAATTTTTCATAACATATACCTTCTACAAATTAAATATTTTAATATGTTAATATAATTTAATTAATGTTTAAAGAACTGAACTGCCATGACCAGCTCAATTGGAAAAATCAGAAATTGGCTAATACTAGAACCAATTCGAAAAACAATCTGACAGTGTGAGATAAAGAGGAATACGGTCTGACGGTTCACAATAACTTTTTTCAATAATGATCCATTAAAATTTTGAACTTTTTGGAAACTCAAGACCCATAAGCGAATACTATATTATGCATAGCCCTTCTCCAAGTATCTTAATATAGGCATATATTCTCAATCATTTTCCATAAATAACTAATGTGAGATTATCTTTTTATTCCCAAAGTCACATTTCCAATAGCCCTTAAACTATAATATTTGATTGTTTACGTTATGTAAAGAAAAACAATATAAGTGCTACCCGTAATATAATATCTTTCATTCATAAAGATAAAAAATGGTCTTAAAAAAAAACTAAGGAAAACATTGAAAAAAATTGGTGAATATTGGGACCAATTCGAAAAACAATCCGACCGTGTGAAATAAAAATAGATACAGTTCACTGGTTCACAATAAACTTTTTTCATTAATGATCTATTAAAATTTTAAACTTTTTGGAAGCTCATAGCTCATAAGTTAAGTCCCTATTATACATAACTCTTCTCGAAATAGTTTAATATATGCATACATCCTCAATTATTTTCACTAAATAACGAATGTGGGATTCCCTTTCTATGCCCAAAGTCACATTTATAATAGCCCTTAAACTATAATATTTAATTATTTACATGTGCGTAAAGAAAAACAATATAGGTGCTACCATAATATAGTATCTTTCATTAATGAGGATAAAAAATGATCTTAAAAAAACTAAGAAAAATATTGAAGAAAATTTGTGAATACTAGAAATAATATGGAAAACAATCCGATGGTGTGGGATAATGACATATATGGTTCATCGGTTTATAATAAACGTGTGCTCTTCCGATCTTGATCTATTAAAATTTTGAAACTTTTAGAAACTCAAGGCACATAAGTTTAGGCCCTATTACACATAATCATTCTACAAGTAATTTAATATAGGCATACATCCTCAATTGTTTTCACTAATTAACTAAAGTGAGATTCTTTTTCTATACCCAAAATCATATTTTCAATTACTCTTAAAAAGTAAATAAAATTTCAGCATTTTTTCTAACGGCAAAGATAAAAAACTTATAAAATTGAATATTCTTTTTCTACATTAATTTAGGTAAAAATTAATTAATTTATTATTTAATTAAAATCAGTCCGATGACCTTGAACTGTTAGCGTTTCTGGTTCGATGACCGGTTTAGTTTTCTAAATATTTGTGAATACTAGGATCAATTCGGAAAACAATCAGACGGTGTGAGATAAAGATGAATACGATTCTCAATAGACTTTTTCTTAATAATGATTCATTAAAATTTTGATTTTTTTTGGAAACTTAAAGCCGATAAGCTAAGGCCGTATTGTGCATAACCATTCTCCAAGTAACTTAATATAGATATATGTCCTTAATTCTTTTTACTAACACTAAATAGCCAATGTGGGATTCTTTTTCTGTGATCAAAGTCATATTTTCGATTGCTCTTAAAACAGGAACTAAATTTTAACATTTTTTTAAACAGTAAAGATATTAAAAATTTTATAAAATCAAACGTTCTTTTTCCACATTATTTTAGGTTAAAATTAATTTATTTCAATTATTTAATTAAAATTAGTCCGATAACCTTAAACCGTTAGCTTTTCCAGTTTGATGGCAAGTCCTATTTTATGAACATTTACGAATACTGAAATTAATTTGGAAAACAACCTGATGCTGTTAGATAAAAACGAATATAGTTCACCGTATCACAATAAATTTTTTTCAATAGTGATCCATTAAAAGTTTAAACTTTTTGGAAATTCAAGACTCATAAGTTAAGGCCCTATTATAAATCATTCTCTAAGTAGGTAATATATGTACACATTCTCAATTCTTTTTACTAAATAACCAGTATGTGATTCACTTTTTAAGCGTAAAGTCATATTTTCGATAGCTTAAAAAAGAAATAAAATTTTAATATTAATTTAGGTAAAAATTAATTATGTTTTCAATTATTTAATTAAAATCGGTCCGACGACCTTGAACTGTTAGCTTTCTCGAATCGATGAAAGGTCCGATTTTCTAAACATTAGTGAATATTAGTATCAATCCAGAAGTTATAGGACTGTGTGAGAGACTGTGTGAGATAAATTGAAACAAAAAATTAGGAAAATCGATCGAAAATAAAATTTCTTAAGATAAGGAATGAAAAGTTTAAATGTAAAGTGAGAGAGATTTGAGAAAGTTCTTAGATATAATGAGTTTTATTAGAGGAAAAAGGAAAATTTTGGATAAATAAATAGTGACATATTTAGAGTAAAAGAAATACGATTTCATGATTGGAATTAAAAATTGAAAAATATAGCGATAAAATGCAAAAATAAAAAATAAAAAAAATAAATGAAAGATAAAAAGAGAAATGAAAGATAAAAACGGAATCTATAAATTGGTAATAAATTAAAAAAGTAAATAAAATTTAAAAGTAAAATAGAAATCAACGGCCAACATTAGTATATTAAACCAACGGCTAAAATGAGATATCCCGATTTAGAAAGTGTTTTTAAGTGAGAAAAAGTGAAATGGAAACTATCATTTTTTAAATATAGATAGATATAGATATGGTGTAGCTAACCACCCCTTTGTTAATAACAGAAATTTTATTGTGTACAAGTGGCGGGTGCTCATAGTTTGGATATCAGTTTCGATATGTGCTACATATGCACGCAAGTATGTTATTATGCCTGCATGTAGGTAAAAATAAAATTTCTGTTATTAATAATAATGATATATATATATATATAATTAATAAGTGTAGGCACACATCTAAACTACAAGTATGTGGTGTTCGTAGTTTGAATGTTTCTCATATATATACGCACGCTTATATTAAATAACGGTATCTAAGAAAATTAAAATTTCAACCGCATTCTAATAAACAAAAAAATTGCCTAAAATCTAAGTAGGACGAAAAAGGAGAGTACGAGTATTAGACGAGTGCACGCAATATTTTATGTATATGATGATCAAATAATCAAATGAATAAATTAAACGAAAAGTCATAGCAACGCCATTAAAACTTAATAAAGTTTTTAAAAGGATTAATTAATTAATAGAAATATCTTTAAGAATTCCCTACAGGAGATGAGGGTCGTCTTTTAGCACGGAAGCATCTCTCGCAAACAATGACTTGTCCAGGGATGGATCAACAAGATTTCTCCCCAAATCTTATAAAGAATCATGATCTAGAGTCCACCAAAAGACACAAAAAAAATATCGCAACAAATGATTGAATCGAATAATAATCAGGATAAGTCTAGAAAAAACACATGAGTAGTTAATGGAAGTCCTAGGCGCAAAATGGCGAATTAATAATTTTACAAAATGAAGTCTGAGTGGAAAAAACCAAAAACTGAAATTCAAAGGTCCAAATGACCTTGAATGGCCAAAATCCATGGTGCATCACTGCCGGGAGGGAGGCACGAGTCTTGTTCGTTTCGTCATTCCGCTTCCTGAAATGTATGGTTCACTTCAATTGCACACTGAGCGCCAGATATCCAAATTACGATTATGCTTCTTTTGGTCCTATGGTCCTATTAATCCTCGTTCCATTCAGCCATGTGTTTTACATCACCTAAGATATTAAAATTCGAGTTCAGAGTTCTTATGAATTTTTCAAATGGAATTCAGCCTGAAGTTCCTTGTGATTGTCAGCAAAGAAATAGTGATAAATCTTTGATACGTTCAGTAAATACCACTTCTTCATCACCCACTTATCCAACTACAGCCAGAAAATCTTCTGCGTCCCCGTTTCTTCATTATCTTCTTCACCTTTGAAGCATTTTCCCATCTATTGGAATTGGCATATAAATTTGACAACAGCACGCTATTCCCTGAATTTTCAGGTTCTAGTTTAGCTAGATGTTTCACGGCGATCTCTGCCAAATTTACATCACCATGCTGCTTACACGCCCCTAAGAATGCTCCCCATACGAATTTGTCAGGCTCAATGGTCATTTCATTGATAAAACCATAAGCCTCATCAAGCTTCCCAGCTCTTCCCAAAAGATCCACTATGCACGCGTAATGCTCTAATCTTGGCTGAATCCCAAACTTTTCTTGCATCATTTGGAACAAACTTTCTCCTAGCTGAACCATCCCGGCATGGCTACAAGCAGTGAGAACAGCAGTGAAAGTCAAGTGGTCCATCTTTGAATCCTCCTCCTCGAGCAATTGACTGAAAAGGTCAATTGCTTCATGACAAAATCCATGGTTTGCATATCCAAATATCATGGAGTTCCAAGTGACTGTATTCTTTTCAGTTTCAGACATCTTTTGGAACAATGATCTTGCTTCCGAAATCGACCCACATTTTGCATACATGTCTATAAGTGCACTCCGGACATATACATTCTTTTCGAACCCCATCACCACTGCATAGCCATGTATCTCCTTACCGCGTCTAAGATCTGCTATATTTGCAGCAGCAGGCAAAATGCCACCAATTGTGTCTGAAGTTGGAGAAATTCCAGAAGTTAACATTTGTTTAAAAGTGCCAAATGCCTCCTTTTGCTTGAAGTTCTTTACAAAACCTGTAATTACAGATGTCCAAGACACTACATCAGGTTTAATCCCGTTCTCGTACATAATCCCGAAGATTTTTTCAACTGCGGTTTTATTGTTCTCTTGTGAGAACCCTGCAATTAACGTATTCCACGTCACGACATTCGGTTTCACTCCCAATTTTTTCATTTCCTCAACCAAAACTATTGCTTGTGTAACCATACCATTTTGAATATACCCAGAAATCATAGCATTCAAAGACACCAAATCTTTTGCTACCATGTCATTAAACACTCTTTTGGACTTTTCAAGCATCCCACATCTTGAGTACATATGAATTAGTGCACTCATCACAAATGCATCCGATTCAAACTCATTTTTGATGATAATGGCATGTAATTTTGCTCCAGTTCTCGAATCGTGGAGGTTTCCGCAGGCTTTAAGAACACTGGGAAGAACAATTTTATCATATCCAAACCCATCCCTCTGCATTCTGAAAAACAGAGACATTGTTTCTTCAAAAAATCCCAGGCGAGCATAGGATCCTATAACAGTGACCCAACAACGCCGATTTCGCTCGGGAATTTTGTCGAACAGCTTGCGAGCAGTATTCAACTGATTGAAATGAATGTAGAATGCAATGAGATTGGAAGCAAGATAGGGGGAATAAGCCAACCCATCAATGATAATTTGAGCGTGTAAAGGTCTTCCCAATAGCAGGGCCCCATTTTTAATGCATGCATTGATGAGATTCGTATAATATTCACCGGAGAATTTTCCAGCGGATTTTGACATTACAAGTTTCAAAGATTGGAAAGTGCATCAGTAAGAGATGAAATGGGATAACCAGCACTCACGGGCATCCTTTTTTAACTAATGGTGCAATATGGAATTGGGATAATTTAGGCATCTGGTCTTTTCTATTAGTTTCTCTTTGCCATAATGGTACTAAATAGTAATAGTAATGTAGCGTAATATTAATGATTGAGGTGAGTATATCATTACCCCAAAAAATGTTTATAAAATTTGTAATTACATTCATTTTTATCAGATTAAGGTAAGTGTTTACAAATTATTACCTCCATAATTACAAGCTATCAATTTTGTGGTCCATTCATGTCATGTTATGATCAAATTTTCTACACTGAGTTTAGCAGCGCTTTGCACGACTGTTCTTAGCTGTACAAGTTGAGAGAAGCTTTGTGTCATCTCAGGTTTCAAGTTCAAGTTATCCGTGTGTTTTTTTAAATATGCTCACATTATTGCCACACGTGTATTATCATCTTTGTTTTGTGGTTTTTGGACAGATTGTATATCTTTGTTCATTGGCTCGACTATTAATCGAGAAATGATTTATTGATATCTCTCTCCAAATAATAAAAATAAATAAAAATAAAAATTACGCTGACAGTAAATGATATTGTGCTTATTGAGTGCATCTTACCGTCCTTATATTTGCTCCTAGGTAGCTATGAATAAAAAGCTTGGAGTTTGAAACGTGGCACATGGATATATAACTAAAGAAATTTACCAATATTTTGTTCTCACCTAATTGGCGCTATCTAACCCCTAACATTTTATTTTATTATACAATATAACTCTAACTTTTAAAATTTGGCAATTCTAACCTCAAGTATCACATTTTTGACACAATCTAACACTTTTAACTTAAAAAGACTATAGTGGCCCTCAAATTTTAATTGAGCTAAAAATTACTATTAAATAAGAAATAGACAAAACTAAGAAAAAAATATAACTGAGTTATACTTAAAAAAATCAACTAATGAGAATTTAGCGATGACAGTGGGGCGGATTCATCCGCTCATCTATCTACTTAATGCGGCTTAGGTACAGACTAGATTGATGTGAAGGTAGGGCGGTCTGGCTCGACTTTTTTATTTATCGATCTAATTTGTTATATTTTTTGTCTTTTTTCAAAATCTTTCACATTTATATTATATTTTTTATTCATTTTAGTTAAACGAATCGTCGTAGGGAGAGCAGGGCGGAGCACCCTGGGTCCATCCCGCTTTGCAGGATTGCGTTTCCTAAAAATATTATTTCTTGTATTTTTTGTTATCATTACATGAGTTTGATGGTGTTCCAAAAAGAAATACTAAAATTTAATGTTCTTTATTTTTGTTTATTTATTTAATACTAAATTTAACTAAGTTAGAACCTAAGGGTATTATTGTCATTTTGAAATAAAAAGGTTAGATTGAGCTAAAAAGGTGAGATTTAAGGTTGTAATTGTCAATTTTAAAAGGTTAGGGTTAGTTTGCATAATAAAATGAAACATTAGGGTTACATTGTGTCAATTAGCCTTTTGTTCTCCAATTGGAAGTTTAAATCCTAAAAAGAGGAAATTGCGAAATTTGACCACTTTTAGTTAGATATGTATAAAAGTGTCCACTTTTTAAATGGATAATTTACACCTAACGTCCCCAACCTTTCAAGTATTCATAGATCACGTCCCCAACCTTTTTTTCTCCTTGTGAGAGTCCTTATCCTTTTAAGAAATCCCCATTCAAGTCCCTAGTGACGGAAATCATCAATTTTGTCCGTTAACCATCCAATTGGAAAGAGAAAGTTTGAGGCATTTTTGGTATATCAAAAGAAACTCATTTGGCAAATAAAAAATAAATTATTTTAATTTTTTTTGAAAAAAAACAGAAGAAAAATGGGGGAGGGGGTTCCCCTCTTTAAGCTGTTGGAAGCTGCCATTTCCCGAAGCCTTTTGGGATTGGGGGTGGGGAGTCTCCCCCCTATGCTGCTGGAAATGGCAGCAAGGGAGAGACTCTCCCCTCCCCTCAACCTTTGATGCAATTTCTGGCAGTCGTTTGGCTGCTGAAAATGGCCTCATTTTTCTTTTTTTTTAAATTAAAATATTTATTTATTTTTTTTGCCAAATGGGTTTTCTTTTGATATACCAAAAATGATCCTAACTTTCTCTTTCTAATTGGATAGTTAACAGACAAAATAAATGATTTCCGTCACTAAGGACCTAAATGGAGATTTCTTAAAAGGTTGAGGACCCCTACAAGGAGAAATAAAAGTTGGAGACATGATCTATTAATACTTAAAAGGTTAAGGACATTAGATGTAAATTACTCATAAACTATACAAAAATGTCCAATTTCCCTATTTTTTAGACAATATTGCCCCCGTACAAAAGATTAATGCCACTGAAGTATTCTTCATCCCCAATTCGAACCCTTATTCCTTCTCCACAACATTCTATTCCCTAATCTTCCCTCTCTCTCTCTCTCTAAAAGCTCACAACCACGATTACATTTCAATATCTTTATCGTCCACATGGTTCAGCTTTTGTCCATTTTTCCCTCCATCAAACAATAAAATTTACTTTTTTCCCTCGCTTGTAGTTTTTCATTTTTCCCCTTTCCCTTTTTATCTTTTGTTCAATTTTGATTTTTGCCACTACAATGTTAGTCAAGAAGTTGGTCTCTTTTCCTTCTCATTCTGAAAGACATTTCCAGCGTTGCCTTGTGGTCGGGTATGTTACTCGTGGAGTCCTTAAGATCTTCTTGAAGAATGTAGATCGGAGATGTTGTAACCTACACCGACCATAGCTGCGTGAAAATGGTCACCTTCTCACCACCACATATGTTTATACGCTTAATAGGCGGTCATACACTCTATTGATTTAGAGGTTAATTTCTAGGACTTTATCTGGTTTTTTGATATATAATAAAAATGTAGTGTTTTGTTTTTATTAGCTTATTTAGTTGGTCTAGAACTTATTTTTGTTCAGTAAATTGAATCTGTGCTTTAGTTTTGGTTTTTTTTATTTATTCGTTCAACTCGATTCTATGATGATGATGATTATTATTATTATTATTATTATTATTATTATTATGAGTTTCTGATTTCTCTTTGTGATGCCTAGCGATTCAATTATGAATAATAATTAGATCAACACTATCGAGAAATAATTATCAAGCTTGACACTAAAGTCAAATAAGGGTGGCAACATAAAGCATCGACCTTCATCTTATTTCAGTGACAACAGACAAGAACTATATATTGGAAAGCTGGACATAAGGTGCTCTCTTTTGTTTTTTTTTTCTTTCTCCAACTCTTTCTCTCACATGTACTCTTTAACGGCACTCTTACACTTTTTTACCAAACTATTAATGTCGAGAGTTACAGCGGTTAGCTGTCGAGTTATAAAGATCTAGTGTATAGAATATCATAGTTGCAATTTTTTACCAAACCATAATCACTACAAAATAAATCACCTCCACAAATAGAAAATTTCTACCCAAAATATTATTTGGTATTTGTAAACGGATTTTCTGTTTGTAAATGTATAGCCTTTTTCACCAACCTATGTTTTGTACCTAATATTATGCATAGATATGTAAATTACTTAGAAACTGAATTTCAGATGGTACTGTTGTGTTAGAAACATATTTTCTCCAACAGAAAATTCCGTTGTTATTAAGCAACCGATTTCCCCTTAACAATTTTTACGAACTGCTGATTGGTATCAAAATTACCAATGAAAATTTTTCTGTTGGAATCAATTGGAGATTAGCAATAAGTTACCAGCGGGTGAAGGTGTATTCGTATTTCCAACTGATTTTCTGTTGTCAAATGTGATATTATTTTTAACAACGTTGATTCTGTTCTTAAGTTTCATAAACGAAATATTTTTCGATTGGCGAAGTTATATTCCTATCTGGAACCAATTTTCCGTTAGGGAAGATGCTTTGATGTTTTGAATCGATATTCTGTACCAATTCTTTTGTTGGCAAATCTGGACTTAATAATCTATATATATTAATAATAAGAGAAGTTTGTCTGGTTTTGTATTTTCTTGGCACTAGTGTGACATTATAAGCTCACTAATGATGTAAGCTCAACGGATTACTCTCTCCCTTCACTGAACATGAAGCGATTCTTTATTGGATAACCTTCAACCAATTTTTGAATTGTCGAATAATATGTGAGAATTAGGCGTGGGCATTTTAATCGAGTCAACCAAGTTAACTCGATGAACCGAACCTAACAGGACCGAGTTGGTCTATTTTACAGTTTTCCGGTTTGGTTAGGTCAGTTTGTAAGGGGATGTAATTAGATCGGTTCGATTGGCGCGTTGAAGGATGTAAACCGAGTTAAACTAGATCGAGTCAAACCGAACCATGCCGAACCACTGATAACCTACACTAAAACCACAAAACCAACGAAATCTCAACAATTTAACCAAAAAAAAACCAACCAAATTTAAGAAAAATTTGCACAAGACAAACCCATAAATCTTAGATCAGATCTAAAGAAACTTAAAAACCACACAATAATAATAGAAATACATTTTGAATAAGAGAAATAGGAAGACTTAAGTCCAACATGGAAAACCCACAAAATATTGGTGGCCGTTTTCAATTATTTAAAGGAAGATATTCAGATTGATATTTCAAGTGTTGGATATGTTGGCTATATTGCTGAATTGTCCATTTTAAATTTAAAATTAAAATTAAAAACAATTTAAATTTAGAAAACCTAAACTGTTTTTAAACCAAAACGACTGAACTAAAATCGATTCGGTGCCGGTTCGGTCAGCTTCAGTCTTGAATGAACACTGGTTCTGTGTGTAGTATTTTCCAACTAAAATTCCTTAGCTAATAATTTCTGATTTTACTTACTAAAAATCCGTTGGTAATACTCTGTGATTTCAGCAACAAAAATTCCGTTTGTGGAATTTCAAATCGAAATTTTGTACGTAATAGTTTTCTCACTGAAATTCCGTTTGCAATGGTAAATGCTTTCAGCTACGGAATTTCTGTGGATGAAGGTAAAGTATTTGGAATGAAATTTCTGTTCTTGCTTACCAACAGATTTTCAGTTTGCAATGATTGCCAATGCAATTTCGGTGAGGATACTATTAGCCACCACTAGAAAAGTAACGGAATTTCTATATGAAATAATCCGTTCTTAATAACTTGTAAGAACGGATTTCATGGTTTCAAGAACTGAAAAATCCATTTCTAAAGCCATGATTTTTTGTAGTGAATTGGGGAGAATTACCGCAAATGATTCTCGAGATATATGGATGAGGTGTATGACATGTGCACATTATGGTAACTATCAAAATTATTGCAATTAAATGTCGAGATATACAAATAAATTGTATGGATTGTCGTATTTACTCTTTTTTTATCAAATTATAACCACAGAGAATTATTGTGAATAACTGTTGAGATATACAATCAACTGTATGTTATGTATATACAGAGCTAACTGTTTAGAATTATTACAATTAAATGTCGAGATATATGAATAAACTGTATGTATTGTCATAGTTACACTTTTTTATCAAATTATAACAGTAGAGAATTATCGTGAGTAACTGTCGATATATAAAGATTAACTGTATGATATGTATACACAAAGCTATTCTCTAGAATTATTGCGGTTAAATGTCGAGATATACTAAGAGTGTATAGAAGCCACTTTTTTTACGAACTATAACTGTTGAGAATCAACATATGGACGAACTGTATAAAATGTTATACTACTTTTTTCTGATAGTCATCATCTATTGTAGATTCAGAATAACTTGCACAAGTACAACATGGCATACTTTTCCCCACCCAAAAAAAAAGTACTAAGTTGCATATTTTAAGGAAAAAGAAAGAAAAATTATTACTTAAGGGCAAATATGTAATTTTATTCAAAACATATCCCTTTTTGCACAAGTTTTTTTAAATGGATCATATTTGAATTTTTTTTTTTTTGAATTTGACCATTTTAGAAATTGTCCCAAAACTTCGAAAAATTTTACTATGTTTTCATGAACATCAATTATTTAACTTTGAACCTATTATTATTTTATGATTAGTACTATTTGATCACCATGTATATGTGGCATCTATCTATATATAAAGAGAGTACCGCGCTATTTTCCCACCCAAAATCAATAAACCAATATTTTCATCTTTGTAGCGGCAGAAAAAAATTAACAAAGAATTTTCTATAAATAATGTAATTAATACAATAGAGTAGTAATAATAATAATATAAAAATTAATTGAGACCATGCGTTTTTTCCTTTTAATGGATGCTTTCCATATTTACAAATTTTATTGATTTTTAATTTAATTTAATTTAATATTATATATAAATAAATTAATAATTCGTTGGCAAAAAAAAAAATAATAATAATTCAACATTGGAAATGAGATTCATACGCTCCTTTCAATTATCTCATTGCCTCGAAATCGATCAATATTAAAAAGTAAAGATTAGTGTGCTATCAGTCAATTAATAAAATAGGAATTTTCTGGGATGTTTGCATATATGTGACCACTAGATTTTTAATGTACTTTAAAAGAATAAATTTGATCCATTAGATTATAAAACAGATAATAATGTAGATCATTTGTTAAATTATTTTGCTAAAAGTATTAGCTTGCCATTATAAGTGCCAAGTGTTTTCTTGCCCAAATGTTCTTTAGGATTAGCATTACCACCACTATCAGCAGCATAATGAGTCAATTTAATTTAATTTGGTCCTAAATGATCTTACTAATTTGTTTTTTATTTTACTAAATTATCACTCGTACGTTGCAAAGGAAGTTCACAATTCAGTTCATAAAAGTCTAAAATAATAATGTGTTACGATATTAATAGTGCCATATAATACGTAAATAGTTCGTTTATAAATTAATTTCTTATTTTCCAGTATTAATTTGCTATTATATAATAGCTAAATTAATGTATTCTATTTTTCTGTCAATTTCAATTGTAGAAAAGTTTTTTTCCCTTATCAAATCAATAGTAGCTATTACTATAATAGACAGTACATCAATCATCCTTGTACAGTAATTGAATCGTTTGTTAAACGAATAAGATGTCAAGAAAAATGAACTCTTGTAATAATCGATTATGATACAGACAAAAATATTAAGAACGATACAACCGACACAACAAATGAACTAATTCAAATTGTGAAATCATTGGATAATATCAAGAATTTTCAAAAGGGAAGTAGAACGGATTAAGATTCTTTACTGAGAAAAACCGAGCTTTTAATGAGAAAGGAGGACTGTGTAGTAATAATCCCTAGGAACCGATAAGATCCGATAAAAGTAAAAAAGAAAAAAATTCAACGAAAAAGAAAAAAATCAGATGTTACTGTATAGTTCACCACCAGAATAATAAAAATAACCAAAATATCCTTACTAAGTACAAAAAAGAAGGGAAAATTGCAGTCAAACTTTACCGCAACACATTTCATTTAATTAGTATATAGATATAGATTATCAAACCAAATAATTACATGCAATTTTCTTAGTAACTTCAACTAAAACTATTAATTAGATTAAATTTTATGGTCTGACATGTTTGAGCAAATCGATCCTCATTTTGAGCAATTAACTTTATTTATTTCAGGATTATCCTTATTTAGTATATTTAAAAAAAATTGATAGTGTATATTTTTTAAATTTTAAACACGATGATGTACCTAGTTTTTACGTTGATTTATTTCTTAACTTTTTAACGAGTTAATTTCATGGAGAGTCTCAACGTGTAAATGCATGATGATTTTCACCCAAAAAAAAAAATGTTTGTATGTTGATTATATTTTAGGATAATTGTAACAACAGTCCCTAACCTCTGCATTTATTTGCACTTTCACTCTCAATATTCAAATCTGGACAAACAAGTCCTCAAACTTTGCATTCATTTGTACTTCATTCAAATGCATATGTTTGATCATTAAAATGCTTTGGTCCATTTGACAACAATTTAAGTGATATATTATTATAATGATTGAAATTAAATTTATATGCACAACGCGTAAGGATATAGAAAAGTGATATATGTTCATAATCGTAGAATTTCAAGTTACGTTTCACGTGAGTATTTTTGTCATTATACATACATGTCACTTTTCTGTACTCTTACGATACGTGAATTTCAAATTTAATTTCAATTATAATAGGATTCCACTTAAATGGTTGCCCAATGCACCCTAAAATTTTAATGATTAAATATATGCATCTAGATGAAAGTGCAAATGAACACAAAGATTGAGGATATGTTTTTCCATATTTAAAGATTGTGGACAAAAGTTCAAATGAATGAAAAATTTGTGGAACTCTACTACAATTTACCCTATATTTTACCATCAAATGTAAATAACTAACATGCGATCAAGGGGTAACTCAAGTGGAAAAGGGCTTACCTCTTACCAGGCTTTACTTGGGTTCAAATCCCCCCGAGTCCCCCCTCCCCGTTATCCCCCTTGTAATCGAAAAAGAAAAAAAAAAAAAAACTAACATGTATCCATCCTATAGTTATTCTTTTTATATTGATTTTCACAATCAAATTTTATAAATTATCATTCATATATCCATTTGTCAATACTGTGTATTAGGCATGGGCAAAAAACCCGAGCCCAAACGGGTTACCCAAACCCGACCTGAATATACCTGAACCTGAACGGGTAGTAAATAAAAATTATACCCTAACGGGTACCCAAACCCGAAACTAGACGAGTTTGGACGGGCATTGGGCATGAGTTAAAACCCGAAAATACCCAAATATTTTTTTTACTCAAAATTTTTAAATTCAATTTTCTAATTAATTCTATCATAATCCACAAAACCATCTCTTTCATTTCACAATCACATTTTCACTACACTCGTCTCTTTCACACACAAAAAAAAACTCTATATTTGTGTAAGAGATGTGAATTTATCTTTTTCTATGAAGATTTTATTAGTTTTTATATATACACTATGTGATTTATATAAAATAAATTGTTTTTAATTAATTACTTGACAACACTGTAAGTTTATCGTAAACTTGTAAACATATAAAATTAGAATATAAATAAAGCTACCCTCAAAAGAATATAAATAAAGTCAATTAGCCAAATGCTAGTTTCTACTTGTTAACTTTATTACATTAGTATCTAACTATTATTTTTTTCATTGAAGTGAATTATATATGCTTTAAATTTTTTGTTCTTCTAATCCATTTAAGTGTTTCTTTTTTCTGTTTATGCGTTTATATAATATGCGCTAGATACCCGAAAAACCCGAATAAAACCCGAAGTATTACCTAAATCAAAACTGAGACCGAACCCGAACTCGAACTGAAATATTTGGTCTAGGTTTGGTTAGTCTAATACCCGGACCCGAAACCTGAACGCCCATACCGACTATGTATCGCACTGGTGTAACATTAGTTAAATTATAAATCTACTTAAATGCGTCATATCTCTTTAGATTTTAAAACCAGAACCAAGATAACCGAATCGAGACCGAACTGAAAAAACAAAAAATGTTTAGGTTTTCTGGAAAAAATTGAAAGCGAAACTGAAAACCATTGACTTATAGTAAAACTTTGTTTTGAACCTATTTTTTCAAAATATAGTACAACTTTTTAATAATTTGGTAACTATTTTTTAGTTTTAGTGTTATTTTTGTAATTTTATTATTATTATGTTTAACTCCAATATTTTTTCCTATTAAAATTTGTTTTCATTTTTTTAAGCAAAGTTTAAATTTATTAAATACAAATACCGAACAAAAAACCAAAAGAAACTGAAACAGAACAAAACCGAAACAGTTTGGTTTTGAAACTAATAAGACAGAATTGAAACTAACTCCGAATTTTTCGGTTTAGTTTCAGTCCTTTCACTAACCAAAACTGAAAACCAAGACGCCTAAGCGTACATAAGCTAATGATTATCACTGGTAGTGATAAATAGCATTATTCTTATTTTACTAACAAAGAATGGAGACGTGCCAGTCTGTGGAAGAGATGCACAGTGTGGCGAACACCAGAAATCTCCCAAGTTTGACGCGTTAATACTGTTATTGTTTCATGGTTAGCAAATAGAAAGTACAAAGAAAGTTCCTTTAACTATGAGGTTTGACTTTATTAGACAGCGGGGTTGCAATCATTCTAGCGTTCCTATAATATGTTAATAGAATTTTCCGCCCACCTCAAAAAACGACACAAAAACTAATCCCACCCCGAAAAAGGTGAAGGTCAATTATTGGGCCATAAAGTCGGCGTACATATCATCAGTTGGCATCATAAGGCATCAGCGGCTAACAATAGAAAGGCTCTAGTTTTTTCTTCCATGGCTGTCACATTCCTTCATCCCACTTTTGAATGAAAAAGGCACATAGTCTCTTCCCAAAGAAAAATAATCAAAGAGCCTTCCGACTGCCTTTTTACACTACAACCACATAAGAGTTCATGTGCAAAAAGAAGACTCACATGTAGGTCCATGCTATGTGATCAAAATGAGTGGTGAATGATGCACCACGTAGGCCGACTGTCTCCACTGGTGTCTCCATAATGGTGACACCTTGTGCTTCCCTCATCTTCGAATCTATTAAATAGAGGTGTCCCTGCATATCCCTATTGTGGTAAATGTGGCAGATTTGAGACTTCCCAACACATTCTGATCGGCTGCCCTTTTGCGAAGCTAGTGTGGAAAGAATTAGACCTTTGGCATCTCGTTAAATGGTTCCAAAGTTTGGAATCCACCAAGGACAGAGTGCATGGACTAACAATCTCTACAACTGACCAGAATCTCCAATGCATTATCATTTTCATGTGGTTTTTGTGGTTCGAGAGAAACAGAACATTACATGGAGAAACAAACAGACCAGCCATTTTACTTGGTCAACCCATCCGGGAGTTCCATGACTTCTATGTTTCTAGTTTGCAACATCGAACTCAGACAAACTGCAAGAAATGGAGAAAACCACGAATTGGAAGATTTAAACTCAATGTTGATGCCGCTTTGATGCCTAGTCATGAGGTCTTTGCAATTGGAGCAATCGTTAGAGACGATATGGGGTTGGTCAGAGGTTGTTATGCAGCTAACAAGCGGGGTAAGCCCGGTGTCGAATTGGCTGAAGCTATTGGTTTGTTGGAAGGGTTGCGCTTTGCTAACGAACACAACTTTGACTTAACGGAGGTCGAGACAGATTGCCTTTCTTTGGTTACTAGTTTGAAGACTAATCTAGAGTTTCACCCCACCTTACTATTATTCGCGAAATCAACTCGCTGTTGGCATCGTGGTCTTGTGGTTCTTGTAGCTTTGTTTGCCGTGAGGCAAATAACGCTGCCCACACCATTGCCACTTCTTCACTAACGTTGGGCTTTCATTGTAATCTTGTTGACTGTACTTCTTTCTTTTTGAGTTCGGCTGTATGCCGCAATTTATAATATTATTAACTTCCCATCAAAAAAAAAAAAAAACTGTAGTCTTTTTTGTGAAAGACAATTGTTCTACTTGACTAGAACCAATCTACATGGTGCCGACCTCGTAACATAAAAAAATCTAAGCATCAATTTGGTTAATTAAAAACTCACATGTGTTCAAAAACCCAAAGTAAATAATAAATTCATCACGTGAATCCACATGTCAGTTCTTGATTTTACCAATATATTGGAGTGTGATACTCGTGGAGTACCATAATTTTGTCCCTTGCAACGTGGAACATATTTAATTTAGCCACAATCTTGCTTGCTGTAATTCAGTTGTTTAACCATGACAACGTCTACTTATGAATTGACATAAGATTGTCAGCTTAAATCACAATAACTCAACCCATTAAAAGAAGCAAATGATATGATATGCAGATTGAATTATGTATGAAGGCAATAGTATCACTTCTTGTCAAGTCTTCTATTTGAACAATCACAGACTCAAAGGAGGCCAAACAAATTCAGTATTCAGTAATTTTAAGGCAATAATCCAGTCTGTATGAGAACAATAAAGTCTTCACGCCTAATCACTTTCAAAAAAGGAAGGGGGAAAAAGGTCTTCATGACGAATAAACATATTATTTTAAAGCAATAAATACCAGAAGTGAACGCAAAACTTGCAATCAAATACCCACAACTAGCAAAAAAACCTGCCACCTCTTATTCTCCATGAACAGGCAACGCATAACACAAGGAAGCAATAACTAAAAATCATCAATCACTATTGCCAATGGCAATATGTTATTTAACATGAGTTTTACTGGACTGGATTAAAGACAAGGGTAGCTTGCATTTATGTTACAAAACATCCCATAAATAGATAAACGTTTAAGGCTAAATTTATATATTAGCAACCAATGAGAAGGAGCTTACACTTCAATACGTCACCAGAGTGGAGTCTTTTCGGCAACCACTTCAAGTACAATCACAAGTATTTCTTTTTCAAACACCTCAAAGTGTCTTTCCTTTAATCTCTCTGAACAACCAATTGACTCAGAGCAGCACATGAAGCTTCTTAGGAGCATGTTTCTTGGGTTAACAGCTTGCTAAATCTGAATCTGTGCTAGAAGATTACACAAGATAATTAGTAAGTTGGAACATATTTCCATATTTGCATCACTTCAGCTTTTTAAATTAAATTCAGGTAAACTTGGAACATTTATAACCATTAAGACCTGTACTGTTTACAAGATAAAATCCCAAAACCTTTTAAGTCCATGATGTGTTATCCCTGAATTTAAAATATGGATGGCTTCTAGTTTGTTGAAAAACAACCTAACAAAGAACGCAAAATAAAGAACTGCATTTCACGTGCTAACAATCCCTATATATCTGTCTCCGGAACTAAACTGAAATCCTACAGCGTTTCAGACACAAGAGTTTTAACTCTTGGACATCGAATTTTTTCACTTTGTCAACTATGTGCTTTCTATTAAATCTAGTGGACATTTTGAACGTAAATTCTTGATTGTAACACACAAATTTTGTAGTTCTGGATAAGCTGGATCCTCCATGATCCCAACAAAGAAGAGGTTTATCAAGATGTCACAGCATTATTCTTTGAAGTCATGGAGTGAGCAATTAGAAATGGACAGACGAAAACTAAAACGGACATAAATAATGATAGAGAGATAGATTTCAGATTTTATGAAAAATCAATAAACATTATAGCGCTTAAGAATGCAAATAAAAAGCATAAACAAATTCAGCATAGAATCAAAGCATGTTGAAACTAAGATAAAGGTAAATCTAAAATCCAAATGAAAAAACAGAAAAGCAAATAAACCGCACTCATAAAGGATGTAACTACATTAAAGGAAGCAATGTATTATTACCAGAGGGCTCCATTCAGATGATTGCAATCCAGATCGGGAATACATGTCGCATTCCTAGACTCATCATACCATGTTTGGATGTTTAACTTAGTGGAAATTTAAATGTGCATTTAATTTCGAAAAACTCTAGCATTTTGCTAATGGCATGGTCATACATCTGAAAATCTGGTTTGGTTGTGTTTTGTTCAATTTTTAGGCAGCTGGTCCTAACAATATAAAAACATCTTCATACAAAATTCTTCTGCAAGGTGTGATTGGAAGACTGATATCAGTTACTGCCTATGTATTGCTGACAATGATTTTTCTAAAAAGAACAACAAAAACATATGGTAGGCGGAAATGTTAATTATGATGCTTGTTATTACAATGGTATCCATACAAAGCCTGAAGGTGAAAAAATACATCAGTTTACTTGAAATAACTCCTGAGATAATTCAGGGAACATTACAAAGATGATTAGATATAGAATGACGAAACATAATCCAACTTGATTGCCTTGAGCAACACATAACACACAACGGAATCCAGTTACTTTTAATTGCAAGGTATATCCTTTCCTTTTTCCTAAATTTATACTCCACTGAAGAGGAATGATCTAATTTGAGAAGACAGATTACATTGTCTCGTTAAGTCTAAATAATGAAGCAGCTTACATCTTACAATTGAATGAAATTAGTATTTCATATAATACTAAATGATTGTTGCAAAAAAAAAAAATAATAATAATAAATAAATCATATTAGATGAACACAACTACTTATTCTTCTAGAATAGCAAATTAGTAACTAGTAATTTCCGATGAAATGGCCTAGCTGTAGTTCACCTAGTAATATTTCCAATGCATGGAATCCAGTACCAGGCCCTGTATTACCAATTCAATATCAGCAAAAAGTAACATCACCAAGGACACTACAGTAAAAGGAATATTCATAGTGAACAACCAAAGTTCATCAGGTTGAAAATGTCTCACCTCTTTTGCTATTGTATAAGATGTGGACTGTAGAAGGATTTATTTATCATTTGAAGTAGCATGGTGCAGATAGCCATTATATTTATTCCCAGACCAGTCCCTCTGTTGCGGCATCATACTGTTATATTGATGCGGATAATAATTATGACGAGAATGAGCCTCATAACCATTGATTCCACCAGCAGAATTCATATTACCCATCGGAATTCCTACATGCCCATGTCCGTGTCCGTGTCCGTGTCCAGCCATTACCATCATTGGCATGGGCATAAGTTGCGGTGGGGGAGGATATGGCATCTGAATAGGCATCCCAACATGATTCTCATTGTTTTCACCACCACGACTTCCATTTGCAGTCACATTTCCATGTCCACCACCACTGGATGAATCATTAAAGCTCTGTGGCGGCACTGGCGTTGTTGCGAACAAGTGATCTGATGCAGAAGGTCCCTCGTTCGACAAACCCTGCATCCTCTTGACATACAGTCTATACTTCTGCAAATGACTTGCCACGTTTTCCCGAGTCAGCCCCTCTACGTTCATAAGCTGCATAATCGTCTTGGGGACTGCGTTTTTCAACCCCAAGTGCGCCACAACGTCAACAAAACGCTTGTGGAGCTGCGGGGTCCACACGAGCCTTGGCCTCTTCAGAGTCTTCGCCGCTGCTGACTGCTCATCTGTACAGTTTTCAGTTGTGGCGGTGTGAGTAACAGAGTCAGCCTCCTCAGGCTCCACCCGTCGGAATTTTTTCGAGTCGGATCCTTCTTGGTTCGGGTCCTGCTCTTCCATCTCGGCATCTGTAATCACGTGGTTCTGCGAGCTCTGATGATTATGATTGTTGTAAAACGGTTTGAAAGTGGAGGAGGCATGGGAACCGCCGCCGCAGAGAGAGGAGAGGGTGTTCTTGGACGCGCGGTTGACATCAAGCATGGTCCGAGTAGGCTCCGGCGAGATTTTGAAAGCCGATGCCAGTTCAGGCGGGATCAGAGACTGCGAGAGCGGCGTCAGATCGGCGGCCGTCGGCAGACCGGCCTCCCACTTGGCCACCCTATCGTCTCCGCCGCCTCCCCCGTCGAACCTAACTTCTTCTCCCATGGATTCTTCACATCAATTAATCAGATTTTCTCACCAGTTACTCGGATTTATTACTGGAATTTGAAGGAATTGATTTGATTGAGAATTTTGTGAGATTTCGAAGGAGAAGAAAATTTGTTTCGTTTAATAATAATAAAAAGGGGTAAAGCGTGTGAAAAAGTGCAAATATGATTCGAAAAGCGTTGCCAGCGTGGACGGCTTTGAGAAGATATTTTTTGATCTCTAAATATCTGACTCCGCGTATCTTCTTCTAAGTTTGTACTCGCTGCAATGCTTTCCTCCTGTTTGTTCATTTTTAGATTAGTTTTATTTCCACTTGTTAAGTTAGGCTTAGCATCATAATGGTTTATATTAAGAGTGTGTTTGATTACAAGCATGAAATTTAATCAGAAAAAAGATATTTTTCTGTCAATTGAATTACTGGTAATTAAACTCCATAAAAAATGAATTGTAACGTGTTTGATTAGAAGTGAAATTCTCGAAAAAAATATGAATTACCTAAAAAAAAAACCTACACCCCCATAGAAAAACATTTTCCTTGTTTTCAAAAAAAATGTGGTCATGTAACTAAAAGATAAAAAATATTTTTCATGAAAAAGATGTGAATCATATACAACAAAAGTAAGAATTTAGGTGGAAAAACCCATTTTCCATGGAAAATCATTACCTACTTTTTTTTTTTTTTTTAACAAACTATACGCTCAGACACAAACTTAACGAGAGATAATTGGACAATTTAGGAGTTATCTAATGATCCCCCATTCTATGTATGTCTGGCACAATAATTCCATTAAGTGTATGATATGAGATCATTTTTACAAAACTTTAGTTTCTTGCATTAGCTAAAACGAAAAAACGGAAACTTTTCATACACTCCTCGAATGGGAATTGAAATATGTTGCCTTCTTTCAATAAAATAGATAAAGTTTTAAGTTTTTATCATCAACTTAACCTTTAAATTGCCTTAAACAAATTTACGTGGAGGGGATTGATTTTTATTTTTATTTTCTTAAGAAAAAGTGAACTAAAATAAGTAAAGAAAAAGTTAATAGAATAAATAAAATTATATATTGTTCTAAAAATAATATTTGATCAAAAATAAATTTTAAGAAAAATGTTACTTTTAAAAAATACATACACATAAGTTTTAAGCTTTTCTTTTTCTTTGAGCAAATTGCACCCAAATTCAAGCATGTTCTAGTTTCCACTCTATATGATAGGAAGGATAGGATTACCGTCCCTATCTTAAGAAATATCTAAAGTGGATCGTCATCTTAGATCAAAATAAATAAATTGAATAAGACAGCCATAATATGAAAACAAAAAATTTTATTATGGTATCACGAGGATAGCTTATAATACCTCCCTTAAAGCATGCCAACTATGTTAAATTTGGGGCCCTTTTTTGAATCTGCCTCACCCCACCCCACCTTGAACTCCAATTCCCCAAACCCCTTCCTCTCTTCCCACCCCTCTCACCTCTCTCTTCCTTTCCTCTCCTACAGGATTCTGGTGGCCAATTGATCGTCGAAATGGCGTTGGGGTGGGGTTTCTTGTGGGGTGGGGGTTTCTTGTGGGGTGGGGAAGAGGGAGAAGGGAGAAGTTTGGGGCAGTTGGCTTCAATAGTAATGACAACGAGACGTACGGGCCTATGACCCCATTTGCCTTCCTTACCCTGTAAAGAAATCCACGTCCTCTATCTGTTTATTTCATGCAAAGACAGAGATGGTAGGGTATCACCGTTTATCCCTATTTAATCCCCATTTTGACTTGGAACAATTTTACAAATTCAAAGGATATATAAACCAAAACCATATTTACACTTCAGACCAAATTAAAAGGAATAATGCTATTTATCTATATTGGAGACTGCTCAACAGTCTAGTCGTCATCTCCTTATTGGTCATTGAATAAATGAGAACCTCCATGTATTTATGCATATCAACTCATCCTCCAATGAAGTAATACTAACTAGACTAGAGACGGTTTAAATAAATAGCATCACTCAATTAAAAGAACAATGAAATAAAGTTAAAACCATTCTATTCACATTTACAAAATCTTAACTAAAACAATTAAAATGTCCCATCAACAGCCATGAAACAACAATATTCAAACCATACAAACATATAAACCACTAAAACATGAAACAACATTTTAAAATTAAAATAGTATAAACATGATGATGCTGAGGTGTGAAATAAAAAATGCTAGCCTTGAGTCAGTGTAGAGATCGAAAAAAATTTACTGAATAGAGCGATAATCTGTTGTACTAATCAAAGTTTCTACAAGTTTTACATAGTAACATTTCAGACTTTGTATCATTACAAGTCATTCATTTATATCATCAACCAATTTGGAAGATAATGATGAAAATACGACCACTATTCAAGAGCCTGGGGTGTAAACGAGCAATGTTGAGTCAATGAGTAAACAAATATTCTGAGCTGTGTTAATGCACCAGCTTTTTAACCAGACACCCCCACCCCCTCCCCAAAAAAAAAGGGTTAAAATTTAGCTTAGTCCTTTTCCAAGAAATTGGACTCGAGTCAACTTTTGGCTTGAGCGTTTACATAGCAGAGCAACTTAAATTACTTAATTGGCGAGCTTGTCATTTTTAATTTTTTTCACAAAGACTGATAATATTGGCTGATTTAATACTACATCCGTCCCACAAAGAAGATCCAATTTTCTTTTTTCATCCGTTCTAAAACATAAAATATGGTCCACTTTCCTAGAAGTGGGCACCGGGGGAGGGGGGTCGGGTCGACTTTGGACCAGCCCAAAATCGGCCAGAACAGTGTTCCCGTTGAGTGTGTTTTGCGGGTGTTTATGGGTTTCGGGTCGGGTTTTTTCTGGGTTCATATCAAGTTTTTCGCTTTGGATTTCAATTTTTCTGTGTTATATAACCTGTCCAAACCAGTCAATGGGTTTGGGTCGAGTTGCAGGTTTGGCCGGGTTTTTAGGCTTGATGCCCACCTTTACACTTTCCCATTAAAAAAATAGTTAGAATATTAATTTGGGTTAATTTTACAAATCGTCTCCAACTTTTAAGTTAAGAATCAGCTGAGTCCCTAACCCTTTATTCATCTTCCTAGGTCCCTAAACTTTCATAAATTTACACCATAGGTCCTTTTTGTCACTATTTCATTAGCTTTCATAAAAAATGACCGTTATACTCTTTAACTTTTTAATTTTAAAAACAAAATATTTAAAAATAATAAAAAATAAAAAAAAAGAAAAGCCCACCCCCACCCAAGAATTGCCGCCAGAAATGACGGCAAAAATGCTGCCGTTTTCAGCAGCAAAAATGGGGGAGAGGGTGAATCCTCACCATTTGCTGCTAGAAAGCGGGCTTCCCGTAACAAATGGGTCCCCCCAAAAACGCTACCACAAATGGAAGCATTTTTCTGTCAGAGTTTCTGATAGCAAAAATAGGGGATCAATCGCCCCCTAAAATGCTGCTATTTTCGGGCGGGATTCACCCACCCCCCCCCCAAAAAAAATTTGCTGCAAAAAATGGGCATTTTGGGGAGGGGTGAATTCTCCCTTTTTGCTGCTGGAAACGACAGCATTTTTTTGCCATTTTTGATTGCATTTGGGGGGGGGGAGGAGGGTTCACGACTCCTTTTTGCTATCAGCTAATGTCTCCGGCAGCAAAAACACTGCTGCCATCTCTAGCACATTTTTTAAGTGGGGGGCAATTCTTAGGAGGGAAGGGTGGGTTTTTTCTTTTTTTTTAAATATTTTTATTTTTTTTAATTTTTTTTTTAAAATTAAAAAGTCAGGGGTATAACAATTATTTTATGAAAAGTTAATGAAATAGAGATAAAAATGACCTATCGTGCGAATTTATGAGAGGTTGGGGACCCAGGAGGTCATAAAAAAGTTAGAGGCCCATCCGATTCTTAACTCAAAAGTTGGGGACGATTTGTGAAATTAACCCTATTAATTTTTCTTTTGTACTCATATTTAAAGTGCATTGTAATTAAAAAATAGTATAAACTGAAATATTTAATAAATAGAATAGTATATGAGGGAAATAATATTAAAATTTACATTTTCAACACTATTAATTACACTTTTCTTAGTATTTGTGAAAATTGGAATTGGACTATTTTTATAAGACGAATGTAGTAAAAAACAAGGGAAATGGCAGAAATACCAAATTACAAAATTCTGGTGCTTTTATTTGCTAGCTTTTCACTAAATTGCAGTAATACCCATAGTTTTAACCTAATGGGAG
>CAVNYN010203458.1:0-24366 GCA_963692815.1 Nyctanthes arbor-tristis | reverse complement strand
CCCCCCCCCCCCCCCCAAAACAATGGTTAAATGTCAAGTCTTGTCATGTTGACTTGTGATGAATGCTAGTGGTGATAAAGAGCACGTAGATTTCTTGTTTTTTGGGATGGGGGTGGGGATATTTCGTGATCAAATTTAATCGTCCTGATGAGTCATAGTGGGAAAGTGTCGTGGACAAAGCGGG
Organism: Nyctanthes arbor-tristis; assembly: GCA_963692815.1. Classification (NCBI taxonomy): domain Eukaryota; kingdom Viridiplantae; phylum Streptophyta; class Magnoliopsida; order Lamiales; family Oleaceae; genus Nyctanthes; species Nyctanthes arbor-tristis. The sequence goes on along the minus strand of CAVNYN010203458.1, from coordinate 24,182 downwards.
ATCAGAAATCCATTTTACCGGTGTTATCTTGCCAAACTTTGCCACACCATGGGCTACGGCCGAATAGAGCCGAATTTGACCCACTTGATGCATTTGTATAGAAATGCCACCTGGAACGATTCCACAGCATCATATGCAAATTCTTGATCACCACATAAGGAGAATCCTCATCTAAGGATATGCTTCACCCCAATAGCTGGTATATATTTACCCGGCTGAAACTTGAGTTTGAGATAAAAGAGAGGAGAAAGAAGAAAACTTGGGAGTGTTTTTACTCCTCAACATCACTGCATCTACTTCCCAGAAAATCCCTCAATCATGCTGGAAGGAAAAGCAGTGATTGGTGAGACTGATATGATCGAGAACATGCAACAAGAGGCGCTTCACATAGCAGCCAAGGCACTTGATTTCTTTGATGTCACTGAGGCTACAGAAATCGCCCGCTTCATCAAGAAGGTATGTACATGAGACAGAAATAATGAATACGTTTCTTTAGCGCCACCATACCTGTTATCGGCTCTGGGCTGTGTTAGGGGTGAACTACAGCATACAGAATTCATTATAAAGTTCTGATTTCTTCAATAAGAAATAGACTGCAATAATCGAATCTCATCTACCAGAGTATCTAGAACTACATAGTAAACATATCTTTATAGCCATATAATTTTTCGTGGGTGGTACTGTTTGCAGGAATTTGACAGGCAATATGGATCTGGATGGCAATGTATAGTAGGAACTGATTTCGGTTCATTCGTGACTCATTGCTCTGGCTATTTCATCTATTTTTGCATTGGCAGCCTTACAATTTTGCTCTTCAGAGGATCAACTGGAAATGAGCTTGAAGCTGATGCCGACGAATTCCCAGCTGCTTTGGAGATTATAGCTTGAAGCCTTGATTGCTACATTTTGTAGCTTCATGCTTATATATTGTGTAAATTATATCCAGAAGTTCATATCTTCCCTTCTTCAGGCACTGTCTGAACAATACAGAGTTTTAGGACTGTAATTCAGCATTCATGATTATATTCAGCTCTTAGAACTTAGGATAAAAAAAATCAGGAAATTCAGAATTCAGATAAATTGCAGGAAATCAACATATTTTTTAAAGTTTCAATTGATGTTTGATAAGTAATATAAACTATTACAGAAGGAATTTAGGATAATAAAACACCCAAAAGAACCAAAATACCAGTTTAGAGTTCAAAATTTTGTTGGGTGCACATTTCTATTTTCCAGGCAATCTCACTAGACAGAAGCACAAATCATTGTTGTCCATCCGGGCAGCCCACAGTTGCAGCACCGTCCCAACAACAAACTTGTTATTTTTCGCAATTTTTAGCCAGCTTCCAGTCAGCATATAAGATATGCTCTTATTCCCACTCTCTTTGTTCATCTCCCATCGCCTCAAATCAATGTTGAACTTCACTAGCATTGGGTCGATTATTTGAACATTTATGTGCTCAACCTTGCCATCGCTTCTACGGCTTTCAAGTGTTTCCTTCTCTACATCTGTCAGGAAGTCTCCTTTCAATGAGTTTATAGGGATGGATAACCGGCTCTGGCGTTGGTCTAAATCACTCTTGTAGAGTCCCTTTTGAACTACCAGAACCAACTCCAAAATACTTCTTCCAGCACCAACATCAAGAATTGCATTCCTGAATTCTTCTGGTAGTGGCGGAGGTGGTTCTGGTCCATGATAAACCTTTTTCCTTTCCTTGAAAACCGGTCTTCCTTCCTCCCAACTCGAACCCTTTGTCGACCGCTTTCTTTTCCTGTTTTCAGCCCCTGAAATTTCCCCATTTTCTGCAGTTAAATTATTATCGTCAAGATTCTCCTTTCTCGGAAACTCCTCTTCCGGATTAACAGCCTGCTTTTCTTTCCCCCTGCCTCTATTTTCAAACATCCTGTATCTTCCCAAGTTTTCGACCGGAGAAGCTTCTGCAACATCATTATTTTTGGCATTCTCTTCTTCCCAAGTACGAACAATTCCAGACCTGATCACTAATTTCACATTGTTCCTTACAGAGTTCCTTAACTTGGTTTCTGAAAGAGGGGGATTCCTGAAGCCTCTTTTACCCCACAATTCGTCTTCATCAGTTTGCACAATAACAGTCTTCTTCTTGGACGATAAATTTTCACTCCATGATATCTCTTGGACTTCAACCTTGTATTCCCTCCGAGAAGTAGAAGAAGAAGTAGCTTTTATATCATCCTCTTCTTCTTCCTCCTCCTCCAAGTCATCTTCTTGAGCCTGATCATCAACTTCATTATCGAATATCTCCGCGGCTCGCTTCGTAACGTCTCTGAGGAAATCAATCATAAACTTATTACCAGTGGAATTGACGACCACCATATCATCCTTTGTCAATTCCCTCATTCTTGTTTTCTTCACCCCCATTGTCGGAAAAAACAATTCTTGAAAATATAAGTGGAAACAGAGAGTTCTTCGGACAGAGTTTGAGAATGAAATCGTTAATACGTGTAGGTTAAGAGATATATATATATATATATATATAATCCAGCTAACGGAAAGTTAGGGATCCGAATTCACAGAGGATTCTATGATTTCTAGATTGTGTAGGAACAGGACAATACTCCAACTGCATGAGATTGGGTTCGTAGAGAGAGTCCTGGTTAGTTTATGGTAACTTAGTACTGATATACAAGATTTGCTATATCCTTTTGAAGATTCCCAAAACCCTAAGTACCGACGGTCGTTTTTTATTTTTTATATTATTTTCCCTAAAAAAAAAATATTAAATAAATAAATGTGAGTTCATTTCTAGCCCACGGGAAAAATCTCCTACACCCAGGAGCCAGAAATTTTTGTTTGCGGTGGACAAAAGTTTTATTATTATTATTATTATTGTTGTCATTGTTGTTGTATAACGTAATGTAATAAATAAAAGAACTTTTAAACCACTCTCAATTTAATTGACAATTTATTTCATTATAAATAATACTATATTATCACCCATGCAACAGGAAATTACAAAATAGATTATTTCCAAGCATTCGCATGAAAAGGGGATTAGCCAATGTATGATTCTAATTGCAACGCGAGGGCAGGGGTTATTTTCAAAATTGGACATTTGGATTTTGTTTTACTAATTTTCTTTATCACTTTTTTTTTCTCAATTATGTTCCCTTCCATTCTTACTATATATTAGATATAATAGATAGTGCAATCATCCATTATAAAGTTAATTATTATATTAATCGTTCATTGGATTAACTTAGTTGACCATAATTAACCAATTTCATTAATAATTCGCAAACAAATCCATAGGGATTATTTTAGAAATTGGGCATTTGGATTTTGTTTTGCTAGTTTTCTTTATTACTCCTTTTTAAGATATAACATTTTTATAACCAATTATAAAATTTTTCAAGAACTTCCTGAAATTTTTATTAAAAAACTTCTCACCCATGTTCATGCATACTATCTGTATTTCAAACGAAAGCCATTGTGTATTTTAAATTCACATGATATGTATCCATACATGTCACATGAGAGGAAGTTCTTAAAAGTGACTCTAAACAATCATTAGTTAATTAAATTATCAATATCTCTAATATGATAAAAAACAAATTAATATATTAGTAAATTGAAATCTTAACTATATTTTCCCAGTACTCTTAAAAATGATTTAAAAAAGAAAAACACGCTACAAATGATTCCACTTGGTGAGCAATTTAGACCATATCTTATTAACCAACTCATTTTTTAAGTTTTATTTAAAGATTGCAAAAAAGACTGAGGACCTAGCTTGTGCATGCCAAGATACATGTCAGTTTACCTTCATCTTTACAACCTCTTTACACAATTAGAACAAAATCCTCTTGGCACAATTAGAAACAAACTTGCAGATCACAAGCACACACATACAAAGAAAGAGATGACTATCTGTGATCAATTTGGCTGTAAAAGCCAAAGTTTGCATTTAGTACGCCAAGAATTGAAGGTTTCGATATTCTAAATTTAGAGAGAGATGACTATTTTTGATCAATTCGCTAAGAATTAATTTTGGATAACTCAGAGAATTAGAGATTGGATATTCTAAATTAAAAGGAATGAGATTTGGAGAAGGGAGATGAGCAAGGGAAGAAACAACCAAGATGAACGGGAAAATATGAACTTTGATTTATTGATATGAAAAGTATAAACACGAAAAGAGATAAAAAGGAAAAATTTTGAATGATGATAAAATGCAAACAAATTGGGCGATAAAGGAGGAAATAATAGCTGGCCAATGCAACTAAATGGATAAAAAAAATTTAAAATAATAATCTATATATTAATAATAAGATAAGTTTGTCTAACACAATTTTTCCTACCACAGGTCTGGCATTATAAGACTACTCGTGACATCACTTATGATGTCACCCTGTCTCATTTTTCTTAATACTATTTCAGTTTTCTGATTTTTATCTCTGACATATTCTTTTCTCTCTAATTGTATCTCTCTTATCTTCTTATCATATTTTGAATTGAAAATACGAATCATTTCCTCTCGATTCCCTTTCTTTCTCCCCCTTATCCTTTCATCATATTTTGAATAGAAAAATTGAACGATTTCCTTTCGATTCTTTGTAATATGAATATCATATCATCATATATTTTTCTCTACTTAATTTTTTAATTTTTTAATTTTTTATGTGTTCTAATGCTTTATTTTCTACCATTCTAAAGTTTGAATAAAAATAATAATTCTGTTTTTTAATTGAATATATGTATTTTTTACGGATTAAGCGGATTGTCTTCTATTGTTCTTAACTAGATTTTTTTACCCGTGCAACTTATAGTGTACATTTATATCAAAATTGACGTGTATGTGTAAACAACAAGCCATAAAATAAGTACAATATACCATTTTCATTGTATAAAATTATGAATTAATATGAGAATTACAATTCACCATAAGATATTTGTAGTAGAATGCCTGAGTTCAAACTTCTGGTTTCTTCAAAACACGTTGTGCAAGTTCACACGTCCAATCTATATAAAGTTGCAATAATTAACAGTCAAATAATTAGATATGGCAATTTGACCCATCAACCCCCCTTAGAGACCAGCCCCTAATAGGATTGACCCGCCACGCCTAATTTGAGTAAAAGGATGAGTATAGAGCAAAATTGTCTATCCTGCCGTGTGTCTAGGGCGGGTATGGGTCAGGTTGGACCCGTCCCACAGACCCGTGACACACCAAGCATTTTTTAATTTTTAATAAATTTAATTCTAAAAATGTGTAAAAATTATTAGATATGGCAATTTGATCAATTGACCCATAAATCTGTGGCAATTTATTTTTATTTTTTTATTATATTATTTTTCTGAAAGGATTTCTCTATTGAATTAAAAGAATCATATGTTATTATATTAGTTAAGGGAACTTTAAAATTTTAAATAAAGGTTTCGTTTTATTTTATGTTCATCAATTAATAATACATTGCACATAACATTAATTGAAAGGAGAAAATATTCATAATTTTTTCGTGGGTCATGGTAAGGTCTTATCCCACCCCATCAGCCAACCTGTCTTGACCCACTCTATGAATTTGTATGTTTGAGGCGGGTCTAGTGTGACTTCAAGACTTGTGGGCGTGGGTCTAGGGTATAGCAAACCCGCATCATTATCATCTCTACAAATAATCATATCACAATCAACTACTGCAACTATGACTTTAGCCCCTCACTCGTGTGTTATACTGGAAGACTGATTTTCAAAAAAATTCATTGACAATGAATAATAAAATATTAGACAAAGACATGTTATCGGATTTGCATAACAAAAAGAATAAATATACAGTTTTGATTTAGTACTTGATGCGTTAAATTAATATTTAACTATATTAATAGTTACCCACTTATGTGCTCGATTAATGTTTTACTATCTTTCACTTTTAAATCATCTAATTTATTTCATATTATTAGTTAACAATCTAATAATATGTATCAGACATGTACATCTGTATCTGATAATAAAAAATAATAAAAACGCGTAATTATATATAAATGCTTAAAAAAATAGAAATGAGCAAACTAAAATAAAAATGGAATATACAAAACTAATAAACTAATATAAATTATTGAAAATGAATATTCAAATAAGAACAGTTTAAATTTTAAAACTCGAAAATGAGGCTTATAAGTTTTCTAATTTTTTTTTTAAATTTCGTTTTAATGTAGGTGTTCCCTTTTTTGCATTATCTATATTAGTGAGTTAACTTTGTGTTGACAAAACTTGTATATCGACGAAACTATGCTAATTTCGAAAGATTTTCATTAAGAAACTCGATCATGGAAATCAATAGTGGCTGAATTTTAATTTCTTTAACAAAAAATAGATTTTTTTATTTACAGATCTAGAGTTTTATCCATGGCAAGTAGCAACATAAAATTTTGGTAGATAGTAATTGAAAAAAATTTATCCAATTGGAACAACAGTAAAGTACAATACTTAAAACATAGAAGTAAACTATCACGATTTTGAGAAAATTTTCTTGCAATCTACGACTCGAAATAATAATAAATAATAATATAAATAATAATATAAATAATAATAATAATAATAGAAAGTGACATTTTTTGGGGTTGGTTTCCCTAGATTCAAGGATTCTACGAAAGGAAAATTTAAAAATTATGAAATTTTGTGATTTTAGAAGAGTGAGAGTTATGGAATGAATTTTGAAAATTATAGGAAGATTGAAGGGATAAGGGAAAAGTATATGAAAGCATAGTAATTCTCAGGAAAGGTGCGTCTTTAAGGGTAAAGAAGAATTTCATTATTATTCTATTAATATTTTTCAGCTCGCCTTTGAAATAATAGACGGAGTATTAGTTTCACTTGCTCATTATTATGGGAATTACTATGCTTTCATGAATTAAATACAAATAAAATAAAAAAATAAAACCAATTGGAGAACCATCTGCAGAGTTAGTAATCCGGCCTAAATCATTGTGCAACATCAAGATAACTTGGCCCAAATAATTGTGCAATATTATGATGAGGTCAGCAAAATTATGAGCGGGAAAATTATAATTGAGAATCCAAATCCAATTGAAAACTCTTATATTATATATTATATGATATAAGAGTTTAAATTGTAGGGTTTTGATCGAGTGCGACGTTTGTGTTTAAATTAGGCCTAGGCGTTTGGGTTTCGAGTTTGGATATTACACTGACCAAACCCAGACCAAATATTTTGGTTTGGGCTTGGGTTCGGTTTTGAAAATGGTAAGCCCGTTCAGGTTCGGTCTCGGTTGAGATTCGGGTAACACTTCAGGTTTTGTTCGGGTTTTTCGGGTATCTAGCTCATATTATATAAACGCATAAATGGAAAAAGAAACACTTAAATGGATAAGAAAAACAAAAAAATTGAAGCATATATAATTCACTTAAATGAAAATAATAATATTTAGATACTAATGTAATAAAGTTAACAATTAGGAATTAGCATTTGGCTAATTGGCTTTATTTATATTCTAATTTTCTAGGTTTACAGGTTTTCGATAAATTTACAGTGTTGTCAAGTAATTAATTAAAAACAATTTATCTTATACAAATCAAATGGTGTATATATATAAAAACTAGTAAAATTCTCATAGAACAAGACAAATTCACATCTTTTATACAAATCTACAGTTTTGTTTTATGTATGTGAAGGAGACGAGTGTAGTGAAAATGTGATTGTGAAATGAAGGAGATGGTTTTGTGTATTGTGAGAATTAATTAGAAATTTAAATTTAAAACTTTTGAGAGTAAAAAAATATTTGGGTATTTTAGGGCTTTTAGGGTTTTAACTCATGCCTAAAGCCTGTCCAAACCCATTTGGTTTCAGGTTCAGGTACCCATTTGGGCATAATTTTTATTCATTACCCATTTGGGTTCAGGTATATTTGGGTTGGGGTTCGGGTAACCTGTTCGGGCTCGGGTTTTTTGCTCAGACCTAGTTTAAATTGTAGGGTTTTGAATGGATGTTGTATGTTCTTCTACTGACACAAGAATAGGAATTAGGACAACTGCGCGTGACATATCGTTTTGCAGCATGGTGTTTTCCCTCTTCTTAAAATTTCTTTGAACTAATCACTCATCTGAAGCAATGTTAGTACCATCTTTTTAGTTCTTATTTCATTTTTTTGCATGCTACTTTCTTAAAATTTTTTTGAATTTAATCTATTACTTTTCTATAAAAGTTTTCACATAGGGGTTTATTGTGAGAATTCGATGGGTCCACTTAATTTCTAGATGCATTGTATTTTTTCGTCTCTTTATCTATCCAAGATGACTTCTACTGGTGGGTAGTAATGAGTATGTATATCTTTATCCCAAACATATATTCTACTCATATAGTTCACAGTTTATAATGTATATTACTTTTTATTATTCTGCAACTAAATTGGAGTAATATTTTGTGTATTTCTATCAATTAATGACACTATATGCTTTTTTCAATTGGAAGTGTTATGAGGCTAATGAGTTTAAAATTTTGCAACAAACTGACTTTAAAAATATGCAGATGAAGAATAAGGATAAGGTAATAGATGTAGTTGATTTGTATTAAATTATCTATATACAAAGTAGTAGCAAATCATCAAGAAATTTTCTTCTGCTACAGTCTAAACCACTACTCTTGGGGTCTACTGGAAGAAGCTCCGTCCCTAGTTAAGCTTTGGAAAAAAGAAATATTCATTACAATCAGTAGAACGATAAGGAGATGGATGGAATAATCATTATGTCAAGAATAAGTAGATGATAAAAGACTCTCAAATAATATATAAATTCTGAAAATAAGTCACATTAAATTTTTGGTATTTGGGATCATTGTTATCTAGCAATTAATGAATGCTAATTATATATTTTAGAAAAAGTCATCATTAATTGATGAAGATTGTCTGAGCACTTCTCTCCTTTGTTTAAAATTTTACAAGAGCGCGCACACATACGTTAAATTTTAAAAGTAGCATGAAAGAGGCCTTACTAAACTCGAATTGAATCGCCTTGCTAAACTCGAATTGAATCAAAGTAATAAAACCATTTTATAGCACAAAAGATACTTTTTAAAACTTGACCAAGTATGTTGATGTCTTATCATTTAAGTGCTATTTTGATGCTGTTAGAATTTTATATAACTATTGTTCTTCCCATACAACGTGCGAGTGAGCTATCTACTACTAGTAGTAGTAGTAGTAGTAGTAGTAGTAGTAGTAGTAGTAATTCCCAGACCAAAAATGCTATCAGATAAGGAAAGTTGAGGAAGTTGCGTGAACAAGACTCTAGTGTTAACACAACTTCAGAGGATAAATCTTCAAGATCTTATTCAAGTTTCAAAAAGATAATAATAAAAAAAACTGGATAAATTGCATGGATGACCAAGAGGACATAAAATCTCTATAAAATCCCTCAAAACTCAATTTTTGAGGGAAAACCGCGGTATAGTATATAGATGAGTTTAAAATTTCAACTAAAGTATTACCTTCATATGATACCTATAACCCTTTTGGGGGTGTTTGAAAATTTTTTATGACAACTGATATCACTACTCATAAGTCTTAACTCAATACTTTTTCTTTTCTTTTTTTTTTTTTACGTCTTAGACAATCTCACATCACGTGCTAAATTACTTTATCTCAATACTAATCTCTTACTTGTACGTTGCATAGGACACAAGATCTAAAATAAACATACTCAAATTCTAAGTAGGGTACCCATGACAGTTGCATTTGAACAAAATTTGTGCACATGATGTATATTCTGCGAATCGAGATATCAAAGTCACAGTATATATACTATATCATAAAACTTGAATAGAAGTCCATCCATACTATCCTAAATAGAGGAATTTTCATCTTCCAAAATCAGTAATGTGAGAAATGAATGAGTACTTTAAAACTTTAGCCGTATACTCTCACATGAATACCCTTTGAATAATACATAATTCAAATGTATCTCACCTACTTTTCCAAATATTGATTTTATGTCCAATAATTTGAGAATCAATACCTTCTAGAATGGTAAATAAATTGGTTTTCTTTAACGCATGTGTTTTTCCCCTCCAACAATAAAATAGGAAAAATGGAAAGCAAAAGAAATATCAATTTTGACTAAGGTGTTCGAGAATCTAGGCGATTAATGTCAATCAGAGAATTCAAAATTTTATTTTTTTTTTCAGAAAATTTAAACAAAACTATTAATTCAAAATTAGTGTTGAAACAGTAGTTCGACTTGTACTCTATTGGTTAAGATGTACTTGCGCTTTGGCTGGAGGTCTCCGGTTCAAATCACACATGCTTATTCTCTTCCCTATATACCCCTTGTATCTAGGGATGAACACAGTTCGATTCAGGCAGTTTTTGATTTATTTTTAAACCAAACCATCAGATTCAGTTTGGAGAAATTGTAAACCAAACCAAACCATTTAATTTTTCAAACCAAACCAAACGAAACCAAACCTAATTTTTCATTTTTAAACCACGGTTTGTCTATCGACGTAATGAAAATGAATTCAAAACATGATAGTTTATAAATATAAATATCTTATTATACTAATATGCTTTTTGAATACTAATAGCAATATCAAACTCATCAAAAGGTAGTAAATTTTACTAAAATACAAACATATAACTAATTAAATGTAACAGATAAAAAAAGTCCCAAATAATGAAATGTAATAGATAAAAAAAGCCTAAATATTACATAAGTTTCAAATGAGATATTGTCACAATATGTGTATGAAAGTGTTATTTTGTTCAAGCATCGAAATGTCAAAATTTTAGAAAAATATGGTCAATTAACCACTATATAATTTCTTTAGAAAATTTTTTTAAGGGTATTAATTATATTAGTCAAAAATTAACTTATTAAATTATTAAAATGAACTAAATTATTACAAGAAATTCTTTATTAGAATACCGAACTCAGTCAATGAATTTGACAATTATAAATGAATTAAGTCCTTTAATATTTTTTCTCGTATTACTTACACATTAGTAAGTTTTAGATTAAAACGTAAAAACCGGTTCGGTTCGGTTCAGTTTAAGCGGTTTTTTAAACATCAAAACCTAAACCAAATCATTTCAAGTGGTTTGAAATTTTTCTCAAACCAAACCAAAGTATTTCATTTTTCAAACCAAACCAATCCAAACCATTTTTGCGGATTGGTTCAGTTTTTCGGTTTGGCGGTTTATTTGTTCAGTCCTATCTGTATCCACAAAAAAATGTTGAAATTTATTTGAAAAAATTATTATTGAAGTTATCCAAAAATAATCAGACAAAATCGTCAATGCATATCACCTCAAATCAAACACAATTTCCCTTCAAAAAAATGAAAAAGAAATCAAATACAAAATGAATTTGGACGGGATTTCAAGATCAGACCGAGTGCCCCCAAAATAGAAAATTAGGATGGAAAACATACTTACCAAAATCTGGGCCAAAAATCATAATTAGTTAGCGATTCCCTAATTTGGAGAGATAAAGCAGAGATAAGAGATTTATCGAAATGTACAAGTAAAACTTCAATTCAAGCAAAAAAAAATAAAAAATAAAAAATAAAATGAAAATGACATCACCAGTTCCTTTATGGTGCCCACTTTATGCTGGTAAAAATACCAGAGACTTAAGTCTCTTAATATGACACCACAGGTCATTTATGGTGCCCACTTTAAGCGGGAAAAAAATACCAGAGACTTAAGTCTTTTAATTATATCTAGATAGATTATACTTCTACAATATTTAAACTCAAAATCTTCATAAAGATACCAAATTACAAAACTAGAGTATTAAATTTGAGTACTTTTAGATGATTTTGAAATTCCTTTTACATTATTATGTCTTTACTCATCTATACATCTATATGTTTCCTCATTGATTTTTTAAACTCAATTTTAGGCATGTTTTTGTTGCCTTTTTGTTGATATATACACTATTGACAAACTTATGATTTAGATCTTAATTTTTATTATCAAAACAATCAAACTTGCATAGCCAAAAACACTAAAAATAAATAAATAAAATTTTTGTTAATTCTTAAACATTGTGGGAGCCACTGCCCCTCTCCCTCTTTAATGCTGCCACGTGGACCACTGAAAACTATTACATGGCCTCTTTCTCTTGTCCTCTTATTACTACATATTATCTAGTGAGTGCAAATAAAATTTATTCATACAAAATGATAGGAGTGTGGAACTTTTTTAGCCGAAATAAAATCTATGGGTAATTCGCACAAAAGGTCCCTACCATTGGACACTCTTGTGCAATTATTCCTTACCTTTGAATTCTTTACAATTTCACACATACCTTCATGTTTTCTTAGAAAATTCATTCTTTGTGTTAAATTAGTCCCTTAATAGAGAAGCATTTTTGTCCACTTACACCTTAAGATTTAAAAAGATGCAAGAAGGTCCCAATATAAATATAATTGATCAAACAAAGATTTAAAATTTATTAATCATTGATTCAAAATCCCATAAACACCACTAGGGATGGGGAAAAACCGCCAACCCGGTAAAGCGAACCAGCCCGAACCGGTTTGGTTCGGTTTTTTCGAGCCATGGGTTGGTCTGCCGGTTCAAAGATGGCGAACCAAATTGGTTCCATTCAGTTAGCAGGTTTGACCTGCCAAAACCAAACTGGACCTGACAAAACTGAACCGGCCTAGTTCGGTTTAATCAGTTTGAACCGGTTTATTTTAATTTTAATTTTTGTTATTATTATTTTTTCGTTTCTGATGTCTTGAAAGCGTGTTTACACTTTGTACTTTCTCAATCTTACATACATAAAGAATTGAACATGATATGAGTGATAACTGACAACAATTCATCATTTGCCCTAAACTCTAATTTTGCTCCCTTGAAGTTGCGCCGCCGCTGCTTTGCTTGCCTAGAGTGCATGGCCATTGCTTTTTTGCCTAGAGTCTACCGCCATTGCTTTGTTGTCGGCCTGCTGTTGCTTCAATGCTGGCCTTGCCGTGGCTTTGCTGCTCACCTTTTGCCGCCGCTTCGTTGCTTGGACTCGTCTTCGCCGCCGCTTCGTTGCCTAGGCTGGCCTTCGCTACCACTTTACTGCTTGGGTTGGCCTTCGCCGCTGCCTGGGTTGGCATTAGCTACCGCTTTACTGTATGGGTTGGTCTTCCCCACCACCAACACGGCTACTGTCATGCCTTCGCCGCGGCTAAGCCACCTGAGACTTTTATCTCTCACTCTAAAAAAATTGCCTGATGAAACCCTAGATTAAAATTTCAGACATCCAGCCCAATCCCTCTTCTAGGAATAAGAAAGGGGCCTCAATTGGGCCTAAAAGAGAACTCGGCCTAAAAAAAACTGGGCTAAGAAATTAAGCCTTTAAAAAAAAGGAAATCAACCCGAAACTGTGTTGGGTTTCTGGTCCGGGCGGGTTGGATTCAGGTTGGGAAATCCCCAAACCAATTAGTGTCGGGTCGGTTTTGGGTTCCAGCCCAACCTGGCCCGATCGACCCGAAGCCCAGGCCTAAACACCACTTTGGTCTTTGAACAATATAATTTGAAGTATAAAGAAATGGCAATAACTTCTATAGATGATTACACCACAAGTTCACAATAAATTTTACAGTCATGAAACTCAGTAGCAGTAGGGACAGCACTAGCTCCATCAGCAGCAGCGGCGCTAAATTGGAGGGAAATGGACGGCGACAGCAATAGCGCGTCAGTGCAGAGGGAGTGGTAGTATAGCAATAGTAGTTGCGGCGGTCAGACAGAGGCTTGCAGCACGGTGGGGGTTCGTCTGTACAGTGGAATGTAGAAACTCAGCAGTAGCAGTAGTTGATGGCAGCACCAATGACGGTTGAAGCAGTGACGAGAGTAGTGGTAGAGGAATTGAATTTGGGGGTTTAGGTTTGTGGGAGGTTGAGAGCTGGGTGACTGAGTTTGGCTTTTACTTTGAAACTAAAATTGTCAAAGGAAAACTTAAAAGGAGCCAAACACGATTTAATGGGAAAAAAATAAATAGTAAATTGGGTTGGCAGAGTCGGGTTCACCGGGTTACACTGAGTCAACCCGACATCAGACTCGACCCGAGGCTGGTTACCTATTTTTCCACCCGCGTCTGACCTAACCAGCCACTTAACCCGGCCTGACCCAATCCAAACCGGGTCAGTAGTGTCGATTTTTCTAGGTTCTCGGATCAGATGCCTAGTCCTAACTATTAGTCACTCTATTTATGCTCTCCCTCTAAAAAAATGTTTTATTTTTATATTTTAATAATGCAAATTATTTTGAAAGCTTTACTTGCAATTTTTTTAATATTAAAGTGTAAGTGGATAGAAATACCCTTTTAATAAAGGACTAATTTAGTACTAAGGATGAATATTACTAAGAAAACATGAAGGTAAGGGTGAAATTGTCAAGAAATCAAAGGTAGGAACTAATTGCATAAGAGTATCCAAATGTAGGGACCTTATGTACCAATTACCCTAAAATCTGCAGCACCCACATTATGATGAAAATTTATGAGCTGTCTGATATTTCTTTTAGAGAGCCGAATTTTTAATTTGTCAAACAAATAAATATCCTCGTACATTTAATAAGTCAAAACAAATAAAAAGATCATCGAAAATTTTGTGCCATAAAGTAGAGACCGCTATCTTCTTTGTGGTACAAGATCAAGCGAGGTGAAGTTACTTTGAGTTTTGAGATGGAGCCTATCAGCCTTATTATTGTCATAAAGTGTGGCGATTTTTGAGTCCACACATTCTCTCTCGCCAAACCTCAAACCTCTGGGTGACCTTGTTACACTAGGATAGGGTAGGTCCTCTGATGAGATGGCCTCACGTGATTAGATGATGAGACCCGTAGAACAGTACAATCGTCCTACTACTCGGGAAAATTGTATAATTATCTTTTTGTTACAATTTCCCATGAGCAGCGGTAAAATAAAAAATTTTGAGTTGAATTATGTTTCTACTACCAACTAGACGGAGATGTTTTTAAGTTGCATGACAGTTTTTAGACTGGATTTCTTAACAAATTGGTATAGGTTAAACTATTTTACCAAAATGGATGAAAAAATGAGTGATAAAGAGATGAGATGTGGCTCGTATTATTGGCATAAGCATTGATTTAAAAATATTGTGATGTGTTAAAAAAAAAAGGATATCCTATTATGTGTCTTTTTTTGTTAAATATTTTGCATATCTTTTGTTTAAATAGCTCAACTCAATTAATATTTACAAAACTTGTCATTTCTTGAATGAAAATTTGCATATATGCTTCGGATGTGATTAGTAAAATTAGAATGCAGATCCCTAAAATTAACAAAATGTTCAAGTAGATCCTATATTTATTCTTAACTCTTATTTTTCAATGAAAAATTGAAGATAGATAACAAAGTTATCTTTTTTTGGAATTAAGAATTTATATTTACCAACATACTCAATTACTTCATATCTTGGTTTCAGAAAAAATTACTTCGTATTTTTATCAATCAATTAATTAATTAATAAAATACTTATTTTATTTTATTCAACTGAGTTAACACAGGCGGCTCCCTACATTGTAATTAACTTTACCTTGCCCCACGGTTATTAGGATTGTCAAAGGAACCTTCCTAAAAAGTTTTCCCAAAAACGAATTAAAACTATTTGAAGGATAAATTTCACAAAGGGTTCCCAACCTTTGAAAAATGTATCAATTTTGTCCCTCTTCTTTTGTTTTCAACCCATGGAGTCCCCAACCTTTTGAAAACTGGTATGAAAGGTCCTCTTAACAATTTCCATCCAATTTCACCGTTAAGTCCATAGAGGAGGACATTTTTACCCTTAACTCTAGATAAGGAAAATAAAATAGAAATTTAAAAAAAAAAAAGCAAAATACTACTTAAATAATAAGAAGAAAATTTATCCCTTTACTCACTGACCCAGCCATTACCGCTAAACACTTTCCTTGTTTCAATTTTCCATTTCTATGGTACAGAGGCTTTTGCTTGTAATTTATTTTCAAAAATTGAAGTATCGCATGTTCTAGCAGTGTTAACGACTGAGTTAGTGTGTGAAAGAGATAAAAATTTCTTTCCTATTATTTAAGTAGCATTTTGCGTTTTTTTTTTCTTTTTTAAACTTGCCCTTTCTATTTTATTTTCCTTATCTAAAGTCAAGGGTAAGCATGTCCTTTTCCATGGACTTAACGGTGAAATTGGATGGGAAATGTTTATAGGGACCTTTTATGCTAGTTTTCAAATTGGGGACTCCACGGGTTGAAAAAAAAGAATAGGGATGAAATTGATACAAAAAGTTGGGGATTTTTTGTGAAATTTACCCTTATTTGGATTTAACGAAAACCCTTGGAGAAAAAGGAAACAGAGCAGGCGTTATACCTATATATTGAGTCCACATATATTCTCTTGCAAAAACTCAAACCTCGGGGTGACCTTATTACATTAGGATAGGGTGGGTCCTCTAATGAGATGGCCTTACCAGATTTGAGACCCGTAGAACAGTATAGTTGTCCTACTACTCGGGAAAATTGGATAATTATTTTTTTGTTACAATTTCCCTGGAGCAATTGTAAAATAGAAAGTTTTGAGTTGAGTTCTGTTTCTACTATTAAGTAGACGGAGATGTTTTTAAGTTCCATGACAGTTTCTAGACTGGATTGCCTAACAAATTAGTATGGATTGAAATATTTTACCAAAATGGATGAAAAAAATGAGTGATAAAGAGGTGATGTGGCTCGTGTCATTGACATAAGCATTGATTTAAAAATGTTGTGATGTGTTAAAAAAAAAGATATCCTATTATGTGAATTTTTTTGTTAAATATTTTGCATATCTTTTGTTTAAATAGCACAACTCAATTAATATTTACAAAACTGGTCATTTCTAGAATGAAAATTTGCATATACGCACTGGATGTGATTAGTAAAATTAGAATGCAGATCCCCAAAATTAACAAAATGTTCAAGTAGACCCTAATATTTATTCTAAACTCTTATTTTTCAATGAAAAATTAAAGATTATAGATAACAAAGTTATGCTTGGAATTAAGAATTTATATTTACCAACATACTCAATTACTTCATATTTTGGTTTGAGAAAAAATCACTTCATGTTTTTATCAATTAATTAATATAATACTTATTTTATTTTATTCAACTGTAATAGAGAGTTAGCACAGGCATCTCGCTGCATTGTAATTAACTCAGCCTCACCCCATAGTTATTAGGATTCTCAAAGGAACCTTCCTAAAAATTTTTCCCAAAAATAAATTAAAATTATTTGAAGGATAAATTTCACAAAAGGTCCAACCTTTGAAAAATATATCAATTTCATCCCTATTTTTTTGTTTTCGACCCGTGGAGTCCCCAACCTTTTGAAAACTAGCATGAAAGGTCCTCTTCACATTTTCCATCTAATTTCACCGTTAAGTCCATAAAAAATGACTTTTTTACCCTTAACTTTAGATAAGGAAAATAAAATAGAAATATAAAAAAATGCAAAATACTACTTACATAATAAGAAAGACATTTTATCTTCTTCACTCACTAACCCATCTAATACCGCTAATGCTTTCGTTACCTCAATTTTCCGTTTCTATGGCAGGGAGGCTTTTGTTCCTAATTTATTCTCAAAAATTGAAGTATCGAAAGTGCTAGTGATGGTAATAATTAAGTCAGTGGGTAAAGGAAATAAAAATTAAATTTCTTTCTTATTATTTAAGTAGCTTTTTACCTTTTTTTTTTTTTAAAACTTGCCTTTTCTATTTTATTTTCCGTATCTAAAGTCAAGGGTAAACATGTCCTTTGCATGGACTTAGCAGTGAAATTGGATGGAAAATGTTAAGGGGGACCATTCGTGCTAGTTTTCAAAAGAGTGGGAACTTCACGGGTTGAGAAAAGAAGAGGGACGAAATTGACATATTTTACAAAGACTGGAGACGTTTTTGGAAATCTACCCTTATTTGTATTTAATGAAAACCCTTGGGGAAAAAGGAAGAGAAGCTTCGTTTTTTGTTTTCGTTATCAAATCAAATAATCTGTCTTTATTGATCATCTATCAATATGGAGTACGAGAATATGATCATGATGTCGGAATCTGAAGAAGACGACACAGCGTGCAGTAAGCCTAGGTTTTCTTCTTGTAGGGTGGATAATTGCTTTTTTCTGTCAAGATCAAGAATTAGCATCATCGGAGGAGAATCTGTTCAAGAACCATGTTTGGGATACTCCAATAAAGAAGAGCCCTCCGAGGAACTATTGGAAAAGAATCATGCCCTCGTTTCATCCCGGATGGAAAGAACATCATGTTGCAATAAGGATGCTCCGATCAACGTTGAGGGAGTGAAGAAGAGAAAAAGATAGGGTATGAAAGCAGGGGCAGCAGTTTGTATGATGATGATGAAGAGTTGTCAAGGGCTGACAGCAATTCTATTAATGAAAGCTGTGGCAGTAACGATAAAGAAATGACGTCAAGTTGTCAACAAGTGAAGAAATAACGTCAAGTGTTCAACAAGAGAAGATTAGGAGGATGACAGGTGTCCGATACAAGAAGTTTCTGAAAGGCTCGGATCAGATATGAGTATGACGAGGCAGTTAATGTTGCACTCTCCACGTTGTCTCATTTTGTAGTACAAAGACTGAAAATCAATTTCTTATTTTTTTATTTCTTTATTTTTGAACATTAGTTTTGTAACAAAAACAATGTTGATTTATCATATTCATCCGATACTATTCTTCATATATGGTTGGCCACAATATTTTTTTTGCCTACTTTATACTATGAACAAAGTTCTTGTTATCTAATGCAATTGAAAGTATGTTATATTCGACCATCAAAGCCTAAAGATATATAAGTAGCCTAATTAATTTCAAATACGAAATGGATATCAAATTGTTTGAGAAGAGAGACGCTCAGGCCCATGCCAACCATTCCTTGCTTAAGGAATAATTATGTTGGTGCACTTGCTATCTATGCTATCAAAGAAGTACAATAGAAATCTTGAACCTCAAATTGGCAGAGATATTTGCCAAAGACGTTGACGCATAACTTTTGGAGTCTCATTGGCAAGAAAAATTGCCACTAGTTAATGCTCACGACCTCATGCGTGTCATTTTGTAAAACAATGAAGGTCATATTTATTCTTAAATCAACTTTTTTTTTAAATTCCTACAATTTTATAGATTTCCCTTTTTATAGTTAATAAAAGCAACATTGTTTTTGCAAAACTAGTTTTTCTACCCGTGCGTTGCACGGGTTTAATCATGTAGCAATATATAATGAATTGAAACAATAGGACATATAAGGTAATTTAAATAATTACTTTGGGGGTGTCCTCAATATAGAATTCGATAAAATTTTTGGGTTGTATGGATTCTTAAGAAATTGATGGATTTTAATAGAATTCAACAGAATCTGTCGGATTCTCAAGAATTCTATGATGAGGATTTTTGTAGATTTCTAATGGAATTTATTGGATTTCAGAGGGTGTCTCCAACACAGAATTTGATCTGTAGAATTTTATATTGATTTTTTGGGGTTGTTATTTCTAATTCACTTTTACCTTGTGTGGTCAGGTAGTCAATTATCAAATCATTTAAGAACTTACTAGTGTCATATTGATAAATTTAACTGTTAGAGTAATATTTTTCTTTTCTCTTATTTATTTATTTTTGTTCGAGTTGAATGCTAACTTGGTATAGAAAAAGTTATATGACCTTTTACTCGATGATCAAAAAATAAGAAAAAATTAAAAATATTCAAGTAATGTCAACTATGTCTTCCTTCAAATGAAAAAATTAATATTTTTTAATTAAAAATGAGTAAAGATAATAAAATCATTTTCTACTTTATGTACAAATATAAAATCTATAAAATTACATTGTAACTTTTTAATACTTTGGTAATCCTTCATCTTCATTTTAGACATTCATTTACTTTGCACAAATTAGAATATGATGTCATTTTTTAAAAAATGAAGTTTTTGTCCATTTGGATTTTACTAAAAATTATGACATTATTTTAAATTTAATATCATTATTATATTTTTATAATAATTTCACATATCGTCTATGGACAAATTTCTTTTGTATAGATTGATTATAATATGATTTTATAAAAATTAGAACTGTGAAGTAAAAAATTAGGTACTATTGTGATAATAATAAATTACTTATTTATTTTGAAAAGAAAGTAGTCTTTCATTCATTAATAGAATTCCCCACGAACAGAGAAATGAAAATGGGTATACAATCAAACTAATAAAAAATCAACCGTGATAATAATAAATTATGCTCACTATTTTTGTATAAATGAAATGAGATGTGATTTGATTGTTTAAAAACTAGAGTGACAAGAAAAAAGCGGTTTTGAAATTTTTTTATTTTAAATTTTTATTAGTGTGCTCTTCCGATGTAAAAAGATTTTATGAAATCTATAAAAATCCAAGGGTGATATGTCAGATTTTAGTAAGAATGTTGCAAGTGTATTTTTAAGTTTAGAATCCATAGAATTTCATTGAAATCCATAATTTAATGAAATCCATCAGATTCCATAGGTAATTGAGGATACCAGAATTTTACAGAATTCATAGAATTTTAAATTGAGGACATCAGATTTCTATGGAATCCGTAGAATTCTAAATTGGGGATGCATGAAATTATATAGATTTATAAAATCCACCAAATTCCATAATGATAACACCCCCTTACCAGCGGCAATTGAATGAACCATTTTGAATACTTCAAATAATTTTCTTAAGTATTACCAAATTTGAAATATTTTTTTATAGACATCATTTATTATTTTATTTCTTAACTTTCTATGATGATCATTTATTAGGATTTTCAATCTGGAATGATTTGTATCCCTAGAAGCTACCATATAAAATTGTCCATGACTCAATACTAGTTTTTTTTAGGAAGATTCCCACATAAGACAACTTCAACCTTGACTCTTGCTGATCGTCATAACATATGAGAGAACTGATGGAAATTGTCGCCTTTCAAATTTGAACGGTAGTTTAACCGATGGAATTAACGACATCTTTAGAATAATTGTTTTGTCACCAGCATTACTTCTAATAAAATGATAATGTTGACCATGTAACATGAAAACTAGACGTAAACTATCATATTTGAGCTTAACATCTATCTACCCTCCCATATAAACAAAATTCTAGTACTTCAGGAGTACCATACTCCAATCTTGTACACCAATCAAAAACCTATATATGGATTTAAGGGCTCCAATTTATTGTTATAATGGGGTCACAAATCCTACACATATGATCAGTTGTTTATTGGTCTGGAGTACCATATTTAAAGTACCCTCGAGTGCCTCATTTTTCCCCTTCCTGTACATGTTTATTGGTCTGGAGTACCCTATTTAAAGTACTCTCGAGTACATCGTTTTTCCCCTCTTGTAGATGTAAACGAAAACATCGAATAACATGTTCAAATATTCTCACTAAAGTGCTTGGTTTGTTTCATATAAATTCCATAGAGATGCCATTCTGGAGTGAATTATGCAAATATAATGCAACTCTTGCCATAACTTAACAAAATAAAAGCATACACGTAAAAGAAAGTTCACACAAAATAACTTTAGTTAAAAAGTTACTCATGAAATAAGAACTAATTAAATTAAATAATTTGTGCAGGTGGAAAAATCGAATTATTTAGGTGAATCACCTTAAAGTCTTAATCAACATGATAAACTTTTTGAAATAATAGCTTAATTGGGAAAAATTAAAGCCTAAATCATGGTTATGATTTTTATTATGATATTCGATCAATTATCTTTGAACAATGGATATCACACTCCGCTGTATCCATATCAAAAGTTGAGGAAATACTAATTGTGCAAACATATGTGCATTACTATTAAACAAACTATTTCTTAAGATATTATTGTCTTAATCATATACTATAATTAAAAGTAATATCTTATAATAAAATTTATCATTAAGAACAATATCACACATTAATATAATTAACAAAACCACAATTATATCGTGTGATTTAACAATCTCAATTATTCGATAAGGCTTTACTAATGATTTCTTCCTATAAAATTGCCAAGAATGATTTGTGTTACAAATTTTATAATAAATAGAAACATTCTAACAAAATCCTTTGAAGATGACTAAAGTTGGTACTACTAATACATCAATTATGATTTACCGCCAGAATGCATGTCGGATACATGCCATCTAACATGCCAAATTAGTGTAATTTATATAATAGTGAGATTATAACTTTTTTTAATATTACAAAGGAGTTATAGGGCTGGGAAAATGAACCATTGATAAATGTTGTGAGAATTCAATTTGGATATAATTAGACTACATACATCTTGGCAATAGTGAAATTATAATTAATATACAGTTATTATATACTACAAGAATTTCACTCATGCATTACACGGGAATAATAGATATTAAAATATGTTTTTTAAAAAATAAATAATATGAAATTTATAAGTTTTTTTCCTTTTTTCTTTTTTTTTTTGGTATGTTGAAATTTTGTAAGGTTACGTTACTCAATAAAGAATAATTAATTTTTAACATTAACCAAATAATAATGTAATTTTATTCTTGTAATGTTAAGGTAACTATAATTTACAACAAAATTTAACTCCATTGTTGTTGTTAACGCAAATAAATATTATTTTATTTTTTGGCACTAATTTACATTGTACTAAATAATTGCTAATTAGGCGGCGTCACATATTTTGAAAATATTTTTTTATTTGAAACAAATAAAGTCAGATAGAATAAAAATGATATAAATTAATGATATATAAAGTAGTCATATATAATTTTTAAAGAAAAGTAATCGTAATTATTAATATTTATGGCGGGAAATATTAAGAAAAAACTACAATTATAATTTTCAATTAGTCTAAACTAACAATATATGTGTTTAATTAATTAAATATATTCAAACACAATTCATAAGAAAAAAAATTCCAAAAAGAGACTTATTATCCGATGAACATGGGTTAACAAGCAAGTTCCTCATTATCAATTAAGTTTCTTATTCATATTAATTAATTTTCAGTGTTTTATGTATTATAAACTACAAATTTTTTCCTTAAAAAATTATCAACTGCAAATATTTTAATCTTATTCATAATAATTTAATTTTCATTTTTTTATGAATTAAAAACTACAGATTTTTCGCTACAAAATTATAAACTAGAAATATTTTGATCATATAAACACTTATAATCAAATTTATCTATATTTAAACAATTAAATGAGGATAAATATCTGCTAATTATTAAATTGAATAGCGAATCTTATTTCAATAAATTGGATGGATAAGGAAAAAAAAGAATAAAAACTTGAAAATTTGAAAAAATTAAAAATACAATACGAGTTACTGCAATAGGAAACAAAATATTGAAAAAGACCTTATTAACATATTTTTGGTAGGAAAAATACAGTATAAAGATATCGCAGACTAATTTGATTATATATATAGATTATTTATTAACATTTGTACAAGAAACTACCACTTACAAATTAAGAAAAAAAGATGAGTATAATATGGTTGGGAAAAAATTTAAAAACAAATAATGAAATGGATGAAATTAAAATTATTAAATGATAGGTTTTTCTATATAGATAGTGGGTAGTTTTTTTATTGGGTTAACTATAACAACACAAACGAGTTGACCATTTTATAAGTGATTTTTTTTTTTGAAATTAAGAAAGTGGGTAGTTTTTATCCTTAGTTGGGTTAGTTTTCAGTGAAGTGTGCGGTTACAAAGAGATTAATCTATATTAACATTTTATTATATTTGGAGAAATAGATCTTTGAAGAATAATAAAAATCTGTCACCGAGAAAGCTGAAATATATGTCACCGAGAAAGGAAAAAACTTAACCAAATTACTGATGGGAAAAAAATAGAAAAAATGAAAGCAAAAGGTACTTAACAAATGAGGGAAAAACAGTGAAGTACTAAAAAGTGGAATTAATAAATTAAGGAGAAATGGAAAAAGGAAAAAATTAATACAAAAATGGAGCACTTATATGTAAAATCGTCACAAAAAGAAAATGGAAAAACTGTCCAAATTTGGTTAACCTAAAGACCAGTTGGTTACCAATTGAGGTAAAAAAAAAATAAAAAAAAAACAGAGAAGGAAAAAATTTAGATTCTAGATTCCAAATACTTGTTTAGGCGGGAAAAAGATTCAGTTTACTTCAAAA
>CAVNYN010203454.1:0-20492 GCA_963692815.1 Nyctanthes arbor-tristis | reverse complement strand
GCCATAGGTCAGAATCTACTGAGGCGACAAAGTCGTTACAGTATATCAACAGGTGCGGGGCTTTAGAGGCGACGCATTTCGGGGCGACAGGTCGCCCCAAGGTGTCTGTGGGGGCGACATATGCATCTATAGGGGCGTCAAAAGTCGCCTCAGTTGGCCTTTTTCCTTGTAGTGCAAATACTCTCCAGTGGATGGCGTCATTTGAATTACTTTTTGTATGCATGTCTGAAAAATAATTTAATTCCTACTGCCAGCATTTTTCAAAAATTTTTCGAAATGAAAAAGTCTCAAAAGAATGAAGACTGGGTCACTTTTGCCCATAGGACAAAAGTTATAAAAGATTCTAATCTTCATACTTCTAAAAATTCCAAGTCCTGTTGGGGGTGGAAAAATAAGGGTTTTTTTTTTTTTTTGGTTGAAGCTCCTGAGGATCAGTCCTTCAATATTTTTCGAACTTGGCTATCTCCTCCTTTTAAAGCCCTTAATTCAGCCCCCATCTTTTCTAACCTTGAAGAAAACGACATTGATATACTCTCTAATCTTGAAGTTAAAAAGGGCAGCATTGCCACCATATTAGTTGATAAAAACCTGGCGACTGTTGGGATTGGTTGTCCTTTGCATAAGCGAAGCTTTTCCTTAACTTATTTTCGAGATCTAACTTCAATTTTACTGTTCATTAATTCTCTTTGCTCTCTTTTGTTTGACAGATCTGGGTCAGTAGGAATTTACTGATGAATACTTAGCCCTTTTGGCTCAAAAACAGAGGGAAAAGAGCACCAGGAAGCATCGTCACTGAGATACTGAACACGAGGAAGCGTCATCACTTAGATACTGAACAATCTTCCAAGCATGCCTCTGCGCATTATACCCAAAGGTCTATCGCTACCTCATCTCGCGAGCAGCGAACTGTATCAAACCAAATCCAGTCATCTCCTCAAGGAGTTACCTATGAGAAAATGGATCTGCCCCATTATCTTCAGCAGTGACATCTAGAAGTTTTAACTTTAGTAGTATTCCTTCTTCTATTTCTGATATGATTACCACCACTATAAATCCTCTGAGCATTACCCTAATATCTTGTGAGCTCCCAATCCCTTCCTCTGTTAGTCCCGCCACCTCAGCTCCTATCCCTAAAAAAGACGCTCCACCAATAACCATTTCAAACTCTGAGACAGGTTCACCCTTTCCTATAGTCGTATCAAATCCTCACCCCAAGGCCAAACTATCAAAGGCCATATCCTCTTCAGCAAAATTTAAGTCGTTTTCGCTTCTGTCAGACCGTCTTACTAAGGATCATGTAGTCGTGAACATGATTCTTAATGACGAAGACTTGTCGAACTATCTGAATCCCCAGAATGAAGACCATTTTATGAAAACGACGGCATTCACAACACGTATGGTAAGCACTCACAAGTTCCCTAATTATTTAATGTTAATCCCTTATTGACATATGGGGCTAACCATTGTTACCTTCTATTCAGATGCTATCTACCTCTAGGTCCTTTAACAATCACATTAAGTCCGAGGCTGAAGTGGTTAGCAAAGCCAGTTGCGAACGCACTTTTATCCAAATAGAGTGACATGAGTTTTGAAACCAGATCTATATGTAGACTTAGACTTTGAAGGAGCAAGAACTAAGACTCTCTAGCGTACTGATTTAGCTGTAGGAAGCAAATTCCCAGGTGAAGGCATTCCAAAAATAGATTGACTCATTGAAATTGTTACAATTGTCTCAATACTGTAACTAATGCTAACTGTTTAGTCATCAAAGAATCCTCTTAGTTATATCTACATGTTTGGTTAAAGCTTTGGTGATGAAATGGCTAACAATTCCAATAGGACGTCAGTAGACAAAAAGAAACTGGATGTTTGGTCTTTACATTGTTCTGAAGTCCATCACGGTAAATCTGCTTCGTTGAATGAAAAAGGGGCAAGTGTTAAAACATCTCCAAACAAACACCCCAAACTACCGGCTGATCATTTAAAAAAATGAAAAAAAAAATTAATAGGAAAACATAATAGAAATCTATAGATTGCCTTCCAAACTAGTTAACTTACAAGCTTGCAAGAATGTACATTATTGTGTATCACAAAATACTCTAAAAACAATACTGTGCCTTTACTCTTTCATATTCCAGAACAAAAGAAAAGAGTAGAATTTTTAAAGTAGGCTCATATGTGAAGGCAATCTCATGAATTAGAAGTGATGTTATGAGGCAGACACTAGCAAGTAGTAATGGCCAGTGTAACCTGATTAGCTTGTTCCTGTAAGAGATGCTCTGATTTGTGAAAGATGGACATTTAATCACCACACTTTTACAATTTTAGAGATATCTATAATATCAGATTGCATCACTTTTTTAGTAGTCAGTTGTGTAGTCTAATAGTAGACCTCGGTTTATTTTTTCATTTGTTTCATGGCTGTTAAAGCTTGGAACAACAGCCTTGTTTAAAGTTCTATTGCTTCATAAAATAGAAAAGGCAGAATAAAGAAATGTATTTGGTATCTTATTCATCTTGACTAATTCAACAGAAGAATGAACGCAAAAGTCATGAATTCGCGTGACAAATTTCCTTATGCTTTGGAGAAAATTACACATATGATTATTAATGTTAATGGAAACATATATATATATATATATATATATCCGAAGACTTAGTGCTAGTAGGTATCCTCGAACATCATGCTTATCCTTCAAGATGATGTTAAGAGGAATTAAAGATTAACATTTTTCATCATATCTATCAATACAGATCTCTGTTCTAAAAAGCTCGCCTAGGCTTGAAACTTGAGCTCCATTGTCACGATTTGCATTTTATCACGCATTGGTTGCGCTTTTATCACGCATTGTTACGCTTAGGCTTGTTTAAGCTCAATGCTTGGCCTTGACGCTTTTGCACGCCTCACGTTTTCTAGAACACTAATACAGATTCATATTTTGTCATTAATTTATGATTTCCTTAATTTCTAAGTTCTTTAACGATCTCAAAACTCAGACATTAACGGGAAATTTCATCCGCGAAGGAAAAGAAAAATCAGAATATTTTCTCCCGTCCTCCTTGGAGGCCAAGCCAGCAGAGGTCTCCATAGTATCAAACAATGAGTATTACTGTACAAAATGCTACAGGAAAGTCGAGCAACAAAGACTGGCTGAAACTAGAAAAAACATCCGGGACATGAAAGAGGAGGAAACAGAGAAAGCAATCATTTTTATTTATAAAAGAGCCTTTACAGTTTCGGACATCTTTGTTTCAGGACCGCCCAATGGCCATACCGAGTTCCTCCAAAAGTCTTACAAACAGAATCCCTCGTACCCCAAAAAAAATCATTCCAGTTAACAGCTCAATGAATCTTTATGTATTGTATTATCTAAATAAAGTTCCAATTCAATTAGAAACGATAGCAAACAAAGAGGTCTGGAGAATTTTGTTTTTATTCAATTAGGGATAAACTTTCCTTTTTCATCTTCTCTAATAGACACCGTTACGTGAACAAAACTAGAATCACTATGTTTCAATAAGTTTAATTTATTCTCTACTTTCGCCAAAATAAAGTTCTTAACAATATGATCGCCAGTTTGTATTTCGTGTATACATCAAGCCAAAAATTGAAGAAAGAGATGCACAAGAAGAATTAGGGCTGGGCGACGAACCCTGAAACCCGACCTGACCGACCCACTATGGGTCGGGCTGAGTGGGTCAACAGGGTCAACGGGTCGGGTGGCAGGTTGACTCAATGCAACCCGACTCAGCGTGAGTCATGTGACGGTCAACCCAGCCTTAGACCTGAGTAACCCGAATTGTTTTTTTCTTATATATATTTTTTAGCGAAATCAATTTGTTTCATATTATTCAAATGAGTAGCCAAAATCCCAAAATTCTCCACATCCAATTTCTTATCCTTCCCTACAAAGCTCCTCGCAAACTCCACCGCCTACGCACTGTAGCCCGCTCTCACCATGCCTCTGATAACAAGCGCATATGTGCAATACAACGCCGGGATTCTGTCATCCATCATTATTTCACTCAAAGAAAAATACACACATGAATCCTAGAACTCCAATTCAATGACAGTTTTATTCCATTCAATGACAACACTCAGTCACTCTCACTGTCTAAGAAACTTAGAACCCAAATTCAATTCCTCTCAAGCTCCATTGCCGCCACCGCCGCTACCGCACTGCCCGTGCCTACCATCCCATCGCTCACCTATCGTCCCGCCGCTTGATCTGCTGCTCGCTTACTGTTGCCGCAGCTGACAGATAGAAGAAAGAGGAAGACTAGCATTTAGGAATTAGGATAGAATAAAGTCTCCATTGTATGTTCAGGAATATTAAGATAGAAGAAAGAAGAAGACTTGGGTTTTTGGTTAATATAAGCAAAAATTTGGGCTTATATAATTTTGGGCCAGATTTTATGTATTTTTTTTCATTTTGGTCCTGGTTCGCCCGAAAACTCGCCAATTGACTCAACCCGAGTCAACCTTAGTTGACTTGGGTTGAGCCGGGTTTCAAAATTGAACCGGATCAACTCGGTTTTGAAATAACTAACCCGAGTCATTGA
This sequence comes from Nyctanthes arbor-tristis, assembly GCA_963692815.1. Lineage (NCBI taxonomy): Eukaryota > Viridiplantae > Streptophyta > Magnoliopsida > Lamiales > Oleaceae > Nyctanthes > Nyctanthes arbor-tristis. The sequence continues at coordinate 15,929 of CAVNYN010203454.1, read as the reverse complement.
TAGGTCGGGTTCAGCTTGGGCCCAAACCTGACCCGATCCGGCCAACGCCCAACAGTAAAAAGAATACAATACTTGATGTCTCGTTGCATAAACTGCACTTAGAAAAACCTAAGCAGAGCCTAACAATTGAGACTACATATTTAACCCCTTAAAAGGAAAAACGATTGCCAGAACTGTAGAACGAATCAGTTCGAACCCTTACCAGAACACGAGGAACTCCGATTTGTAGGGGGATGAACAGAAGTTTGAAGCACGGGCTAACAATCAGAACTGCATATTCAACCCTTTAAAAAAAATTACTAGAACTATAGAATGAAAGAATTGGGTCGAAATTTAGAAGAGGGAACTCGGAATTACCGGAGTTTTGCTAGATCGAGCGGTGTGTGATTTCATTGGAGGGAATTCAAAATAGGGAATTCGGCTAGATGGGAGAAGGGGGTGGAGGGAATTTAGAAGTGCCAACTGAGAATTATCTGAGTTTTGCTGGAATTCGGCATGAGGAGTAAAGGAAGGTGGGTCAAAAGGGTTTGGTAGGTGGTGGGGGGTTGAAGACAGACTTTGCCCTAAATTCTTCTCTTTGAAATGCAAATTCAAAATTCAATTTTTTTTTTCACTTTTCTTTCTTTCTTTTTTAAATAAGCTCGACACATTGGCATGCCATCTCGAACTCTGGCGAGAGCTCGACACATTGGCATGCCACCTCTGACTCTGGTAGGAGGAGGATATAATTTCCAGAGGTAAACCTCTCCCACCCCAACTGTCGGAAATGGTAATATTCCGACAGGTAGGGGTAGGTGTAAGTTGAGTGTTTTTTTTTATAATTTTTTTATTATTTTTAAATATTTTTTTAAAGTTAAAAAGTTAAGGATATAATGGTTATTTTTATGAGAAGTTAATGAAATAATGACAAAATGGACAAAATGGACCTTTTCTATGGATTTATGAAAGGCTAAGGACTCAGGAGGTTTAAAAAAAGTGAATGACTCAACCAATACTTAACTTAAAGGTTATAGACGATTTGTGAAAATAAATAAAAAATATGGCGTCTACGGTCTACCTTTCCAATTATGCTAATTATATCTACACTACTCTTTTTACTAAACACACCATATTTTATTAATCTGAATATCTCTAATCTATGTTTTTTTATAACATTTGTGCCCCTTAAAAGTTTTTGTTGCATTTTTTCTCAAATATTTGATTTAATTATCATCTCATGTTCTTGGTAATCGGATATAATTTAAAAATTTTGATTTACATACGTTAACATTGTAGGAAAGTACGCAATTATATATCATTAGATGCTGTCTTTTCGGTTTATTTAAAAATCTTTGGCAATTTCCACAATGAGTTTTTAGAAATCAAGATATGATTCAATACAAGATGTTATAATAATAGACTATTAAAAATAAAAATATAATAGAAATAAGTTAATAATGTAGTGTAAGGATCTAAAAATATAAAGGATAATGAGTATAATTAAATTATTATGTATTTAGTAAAAGATGTGGTGTTAATATAATTACCCTTCCGATTAATCAAACTCAAGAAGACAAAAATCTAAAAAAACCGTTCACTAATTTGTGCATATTTAAAATAAAATAATTTCAAAATAAGAAAATCGTAAAAATAGAAAGGTTCAAAACTAAACTAAAAGGACCAATATCATTTTGGTTTCAACCCGATTTAACTTTAAACCGTTGTCTTTCTTGGGGCCATTGACCAGCTTGAAATAAAAGGTGAATTTAATGAATCGGATTTTCTATATAATCAGATCTAGTTTCAAAGTTTGGAATCAGATCTGGCCATACAGCCACATGGACAAATCCATACGACTGCATATAATGACCTGTGCGGCCACACCAGGCCGCATGGGCTTTCTGGCTGAGCCACATGGAGTGGTGCGGCCGCACAGAAAATATGTGCGGGCACACAAATATATTTGTGCGCCCGTACAGATTCTATGTGCAGCCGCACCAACCCCATATGGCCTTGTGCCGCCGCACATGCCATTACATGCAGTCGCATGGATATGTCCATGAGGCCGCATGACCAGATCTAGTTCCAAACTGATTTTATAGAAAAACCGTTTAATGAATGCTCATTGCATTTGAAGTTATAACTACTAGTTTATCGTACTTTGAGATATAATTATTAACTCACTTAATTTTCGACATTATTTACCATCTATCACTGTTGTGGCGTGACTAACTGTTAAAGTTTAAAGTTAATAAATACTCACTATACTTTGTAAATGTAACTAAAATACACATCGAACTTTCAAGTGTAACGCATGACTCACTAAATTTCAAATGAATACTCGAACTATAATGACCATCAATAATATCTTAATATCTTAATATTATTATAATAAACCTCACTCCCCATAGAGTAAGCAACTTAAATAAAAAAATAAAACCCTAACATTATATCAACTTGTTGACTAGAATTAAAAGAATATACATAATGGACATTTTAGAATCGTCCTTCATCACATTACTACTATAGCATACTAAATGATATAAAACTCAAGTTGATGTGACGTCAACGTGAAAGTGATATTAGAATCATACATTCAAATGGATTAAGATTTTTTTTTTTAATTTAGATGCCATACATAAAACCATAATTTGTAAAACAAACTGAAAAAAAAAAAAAAAACTCTTATTGCCGGAGAATTCATGCAGCACTGAACATCTATAATAATAATAATAATAATAATAATAATAATAATAATAATAATAATAATAATAATAATAATAATAGCAGTGCAGTTGATGAGATTTGCGTGAATATGAAATTAAATCCATATTTCTTGTCGTCGCTCTTTGCTTTATCCAGCAAAACCAAAAACGTTAGTTCCCAGGGTGGCCCAAAAGCAGATCTTTTCCAAACGTTCCGCGGCTTTCTGTGCCTCATCTATCTGGGCCCGCGCCTCATCTTCCTGGGCCTGGTGTCTCTTTTCCAATAGTTCCATGTCCGCCGGGGTCTCACATACATAGGCATACACTTTATGTCTGTATAGTTCCAGTGCCTTTTTTTGTGCCAAATTTGCCCGGTCCCGGGCTTCATCTGCCTGGGCCTGCGCCTCGTGTGCTCTTCCGATCTGGAGTCTCTTTTCCCATAGTTCCATGGCCGCCTGGGGCCGAGGCTGGTATACATAGGGGAGCACTTTCTGTGCGAATAGTTCTCGTGCCATTGCCGATAATCCTACCACGGACAGCTTCATCGTAATCTTGATCTTTGTTTTCAATACCCTACCCTGCCCTTTCCTTCCCTTCCCTTTTGTTTAAATTAAATTGTGCCCTTTCTGTCTGCATACATATAGCCTGTAGGATATATATACACCGGGCCCAATGTCTACTTGCGGAAGAAGTTAAAAGAAACTAGGATTTTTAGATAAAATTGAAAAACCCCTTTCCTTTAATATATATATATATATATATAGAAAGTATTCTGCGGTACAAATTTTCTCGTTAAAGGTATATTGTGGGGGATATTTTAGACTTTTTAAGTGTTGGGAGCAGCCACCGGACTGACGTCCGGCGAATCGCAGTTGACGGATATGATCGACCGGAGCTCCGACCCCAAAATCCTAACCCAGAAAACCTTTCTCCGTCTCCCTCCACCAAGTCACCCACCGAGACTGACCTGCTCTCCACCCCAGTTTCCCTCTTGACCTCGGCTATATTCTAGTAGAACGGAGGTAAGGAAGAGCCGGCGAATCTGAAACCCCAAAATTTTCTTTGATTCAAAGTCAATTTGTTGCATATAAAATTCACATCTTCACGTTCATTGATTTCTTTGTTTGGTGTAATTATTATATATATTACATTATGATATTTGATTTTGGTCCTTTTGTTTGGATGCAACATCTGCAGAACTAGCGTCGCCGCCTCCACCGTTTCAACATCTGCAGTTCTTCTTGGACAACCAAGGTAAGATTTTTGATTTTTTGTTAGGGAAAAAGGGAGAGTATAATAAAAATAAAAATTATACCATTTTTGAAAGGTACATCTTTTATTTGAAAAGGATTGAATGATACATCTTGTTCACATCACTTATAGGATTTTTGAGAAGGACTTCTCTAGTTCCATCTCACCCATAGTAGTTATTTGTCTGTCTGCCCATTTCACATCACTCATAGTAGTTTTTGGGACGGAGGTAGTATAAAATGATCAAATTATCCTTGAAACTATTCATTTTTTTTCCTTGCTGGGAGATGGAATACGTATTTTATTGTTTACTGTTCTAATGATTTTTGTCAATAACAAAGTATTTTAAATGGAGGTATATTAGACGAAAAGAAAAAATTGTACACTCAATAAGGGAACTATACTATAATTTGGGACGAAGAAAAATGGAAAACGTGTCTAATTTAGTGGGACAAAGGGCCAGTAATAATAAGCTAATAATGACATAAGTTAATGAAACTACTTAAGAAAATGTTGCTTTAATAAAAACTAGAAATTTTCGTTACATTTATCATTACCCTCAGAAGTCAGATGTAAAACTTTGATTAATTGAAGATTGTTGAATCTTGTGATTAATTCATCTAGTATATGGCAGTGAACTAAACAAAAATATCAAAACTTCTTTTGTTTTTGGGTTGATGGTAGAGAACCCAAATGAAAGTTTCACTGCAATTTGGATATCAATCCTAAGATTAGCTAACTAATGATCACTTGTTAACTTAACATCGTATGAAATATGTGAATGTTTCTTGTAAAATAGGCGTGAGTCCTTGTAAAACTAATATATATATATATATATATAGAAGAAATTCAATTGGTAAAGTTGTTTGAGCTAGCTGAATATTATACAGATATGTTTGGCTCTACTGGTAATGTAGTCTGTATAATTCATGTGTTGGTTGGCAATTTGTTGCAACTGTGTTGAATGTAGGTTGCGTTAGTTAGCATATGTATGGTTAGTGTTTTACAATGTGGGTTATTGTTGTGTTAAGAATTAGGACTCTTTCTCCTTATGGCCTTTATCTGAATTGGAATTAAATGCAAATAGTTTGTTGAAGCTTTGGGTGGTTATTGTTGTGTTTTTGGCTTGATATACACATAACTTGAAAACTGGCGATGGAATAATCCATATGGCATAAATACCTTTGATGCTTTTAGTTGATAATAATCCATATACTATTATTGACTTTTGGCTCACATAAAATTGTCTTGGCCTTCAAATGAAGTAATGATAAAGAAGGATAGAATGGAACCATTGTTTGATAGAATCTATTTGAATTGTTCAATGGCATGTTGAGCCAAGCCTATAAGTTTGAGTTTATTGATTTAACATGTTTCCTTTTTATTGATTCATGTAGTATTTGGTGTATTTTTAGGTTTAAGTGTGCAAGACCCCTGAGCTAGAATGTGCCATCCCAAGAGCAGCATAGAGAAATATTCTTGTTCCTTTACGTTAGGTGGAATGCTTTTGTTTCGAGTTTAAGAATTTGATTTGTGTATTTTGAACAAGTTTGGGAGATGACTGTTGATATTTTGATATCACATTGTTTTTATCTATTTGATGTCGAATTGTTTTGAGTTTGCATCCAAAGGCACGTTGCTGCCCTTTTATCTTTGTTCTAAAAGTCACAAGGTGTGGCACGACATTAAAGCCACGCCTTGTGCCCAGCTGCAAGAGTGCACAGTCAAGTGACTTGCTGGCTCTTATGCATGATTTGAGGGTTGATTCTAGTCAAAGTACTCAAATAATTATCTTGAGGGCCATTTCATATCTGAATCTGTGAACATGAGAACTTAGTTTACCATTATGTAATGCTTTGCTTAAATCGGGACAGTTGACTGAGCAATCTACTCAACATATTGCTTAATGCTCAAACAAAACCACACAAGATTTGTAAATTTCACATGTACTTGAGACCCCCCCCCCCTTCTCAGTTGGGGGGGGGGGGTTCTGTGAATACATCCCAATTGTCATAGAAAGTAACTAGAAACATAGAATTCAACATCTGTACAACAATTTCTATCTTTTGACTACAATATTAAAGGAAGATGCATCATAGAAAGCAAAAAAAAATAATGTCATACGAGCTCTTTTGAATGCCCTATGATGATAAAACCATCGTCTTTTGAAATGGCTGTCTATCAACATTTGAGCTTATAGCGCAGGCTTACCCTACATGATTCACAACAGAAAGGTGATCATCAGGATTCTTAGCAAAGGAAAACCGAGATAAATATAAAGAAAATCAAGAAGAGCAAAATTGTATCAACCGGCTTTACAATTCAGTTTACCAAACTCTGTAATTATTTTATAATTTAGCATGTCAGTTTTTTTAAGACTGGAGAAATTTCAACAGAATCTTTCCTATGAACAGGACTTAACCAGCATGCAGAAATCACAGTATCTATATCCAAAATGTTAAAGCAAAAAATCCAAATCTAAGTACTGCATTTCTCAAGTAGTTTTAAGATAACCTTAGTGCTAGTCTATCAAACACAGGAGACGTTTTTAAGGAACTCAAAATCGAATGAACCTTGAATCCTGTTTAAACCAGACGAAGGACATAGATCTATGTGCCCCTTTTTGTTATCAATCTATTTGCTCCTAAAGTAACAGAAATTCACTGCTGCACTGCTAAACTAGCACTTTTTTTTTTAGCTCATGAGCACATTGACTATTTTAAGTTTTCTTTAAAGAAGTGTTTAATGTACCTGGTTCGTTATCTTAACACTTTCCTAACTTTGTTCATTAATGGTCTAAAAATTCTAGTATATAATTGTGACACGGCCAAGTGTTAGATATTAATTCAACAAGACTGTTTTTATGATTAATCAAAAATTTCAAAACATTTGAACGAGGCAACTGAAACCATCAACACACCACAAAATTTTTAACAACTCAGACGAACTGATTATATGATACCTAAAAGAAAAAAATAATCATAATAATAATAAAGAAAAAAAAAGAGATATACATATTAGCAAGGCAATCATCGCGAATGTTAGCCCTCCAATACCCCCTACACGACGCTATCCGATCTAGAATTAGTCTGTCCAACATCAAATGTGTCATTGTAGCTTATTTGGTAAGGTGGCATGCATAGATTAAGGACAACAAAAAGGAAAATAAAATTTTGTTTATCTCAAATTCTACCACCATACCATCAAATACACAGTATGTCCCCATATTGAGTATGCTTATTCTCATAAAGGCATAGAGGTTAAGTAGCACAAACACATTATGAATCAAGATAAACTATGTCTAAAAATTCCAGCTCTAAATAACACATGTAGGTTATTGTGATGATGCTACATTGCTCCATTATTTCCATGATGTTCATCTTCCCAATATGGTCGCATATTAAGTTGCATCCGGCGTCTTGTGATTTGTTTATTTTAATGCTCAGTTACTTCAAACTCTTTAAGTTCAGGCATTATGTCAAACAGTTTGCCTACTTCACAACATACAACTGCTTCAGCTACAGTAGCAAACATCCTCACAACATACAACTGTTAAGGGTATCTGCTCCAGATTAGAAACAAATATACAAAACATATATATATATATATATTTTTTTTTTTAACATAAAAAACATACATTCTTCTACAACTTCAATTTCCCGTAAACATAAAAATTTACATATACCCAAATCATCATTGCAAAATAACTTCAAAAGAATCCTCTTAAGAAATGGAAATATGACTTGAGACGATTAAACAAGAGATTCTGGTTCAACACTCTGCCCTTTTTCAGTACTTGGCCAGTCGTCTCTGTCTTCATATCGCTGTTCTGCCAGAATCTCTCGCCGTCGACCAGGAACTTGGGCGTAGATCGTGGGTCAGTTTCAGTGGGTAACTCGATTGAGAGAGCGACGGAGAGAGATTTTCGGGGTAGGATTTTGGGATCGGAGCTCCGGCGGTCGCCTCCGTCGGCTACGCTTCACCGGACGCTGCGAAATTGGGTCGCCAGAAAGGGGAGTGCCGGGGAGAGAGAGAGAGAGAGAGAGAGAGACTGGGTTGGGAGTCGATTTGGGGGTCGGGGTTCGACTGAAGATCTGGCCTTCAAAATTGGAAAAAAAAAAATAGAGAGAGACTGGGTTGGGAGTCGATTTGGGCGTCGGGGTTCGACTGAAGATCTGGCCTTCAAAATTGGAAAAAAATTTTTTTTAGAAAGCCACAGGGATAGCCACGTCACCCGCCACGTCGGCCGCTGGCGGTGTAACCCCCAAGCATCTGGCGGGTGAATAATTCACCCATTACTCGGTATTCCCATTTTCCTCCTGTACTTCCATACCGCATTCCGATCTCCAGCTCAAAATCCACAATAGAACCGTCTTCCAACTCTGACACCTGCAGCGCTCTTGTGGGTTACACTATCTACACCGACCTTGAGGTGTCCGAGGTTGCTTCTCTTTTTTCCATCGACCCCGTTTCTCTCCTTCTCCCCAACTCCATCGATATCTCCTAGCCGGATTTGGAAAATCGCATCTCCCTTCTCAGCTTTTTCTTAAAGCACCCATCTCCCGCTCATGCGTTGACGGGATTCGCAAATCCTCTTCTACTAGCTACAAGACCGCCCCTCCGATACCCTTGCCTCCATCGCCACCTCCGTCTACGGTGGGCCTATCTCCGCCGACCAGATCAAGGAGACCAACCCGGACGCCGATATCTCTGACCTTTCTGTGCTCAATGTTTTGACGAAGCTCAATATTCCGCTCCCCTGTATTGTTTTAATAATAGTGAAAACAATTTGCCGGCGATTTATGTGTCCTATGTGGTGAAACCCATGGATACGCTGTCTGGGATTGCGTCGCGTTATGCCACTACATTGACTGATCTCAGGAATGTGAATCAGTTGAGAAGCCCCGCCATTAAGGAACTAAACAAGGAGACATTCTTGCCATTCCTTTATGAGGTAGTAATTCTATTCCTGTTTTGGTCTGTTTGTTTGTCTGAATGTTGCAATAATTGTTGCTTTTGGAAGATTAGGCAATAATAATGCTAATTAATTAAGTTGAATAGCAATAAGCTGCGAACACGACCTAATCATGACAAAATACAAATTAACAGCAATCAGAAACATCAAACAGGAAACTGTAGCTAGCAAATCAGGCTCCCGGAGGACTGAGGTTAACATTGTCCTACATACATGATTAAGTGCAAAGCTTTTCAAGTAGCTGAAGAGTTCCAATATGCAGTACCATCAAATTAGAAAGAAGCTCTATACCGTGTGCACATCGCTAAGGCCTAAGAGTATAACTCTTTGTATTAGAATGGATACCGAACTTGTGATCTGTTACCAGATGTATGGTAAAATTGGGGCTTATATAACTTATAAGCACATAGATGTCACATTAGAGAACTCACTAGGGGTCTTTAAAGATCTTCTCTTCCTTTTCTTTAAGCATATGTGTTGAACAAATCAAACAATTTGAAGAATACCAGATTATAGTGAGCTAATGACTTGACACTAGGATTTTCATTTTCTACATGTAAAAAGAAACTTGGTTTTTTTTTGTTAATCATAAACCGCAACAAGGGCAAGTTTATAAATGACTATTCATGTGATGCATTTTGCAGCCTGTGCATCTAATTTCCCCAAGCATGCTTCGGAATGGCCTGGTTGTTCCTAATGGGAGTTATGCTATAACTGCAAGTCACTGTGTGCAGTGTAGTTGTGGGCCAGAGAGCCGCAAGTGAGTGAGAAACATAAAGTTGGCATATGCTCTAAATCCTTCTTTGTCCTGGTAATTGAAGTAGTGTTTACCTCTATGTAAGTCAATTATCTAACCACATTTCTGAATTCTTGCAGTTTATATTGCATGCCAGCATAGTTGGCACTTTGTTGCTCGAGCATGCAATGCCGAAATTGTAATCTTATGCTGGGAAATGTCACTGCACAACAGTCAAGTCCTGGGTGCAATGTGACTTCTTGACGTTATGGTGGCTTTGTTAATGGAAGCATTTCCACCTGGTATGCTTAGGCTTCTAAACTATTCTTTTTCCCCTTTCCTAGTTTCATTAGATACTTGAGGGCGTATTATTTTGATTTTGTGATAATTGATTTTGTGAAAAGTGATTTTTTGGGAGATTGATGGTTGGAAAATAAGAAAAAATTATAAATCCATGTGTAATTTCTGTTACATTTATGATGTGTTTTAAACTTGTGGGAGAAGTATATCTAATATGATAATTTATTCTTGGTTTATAGAAGCCCTGTTTTTATTTGTTTTTGTACGCTTCTATTTAATTCAAACTTGAATCAATAATTGCAATATTGAATATCTTTGAGAATCCTGGTTCGTTTGTTCCGACAGGATGTTTCCTTGGTGACACTAAATATATGGGGCTTTTCGACGGTTTTTTGTTGCGCTTGAGTCCATATCTACTGTTTTTCAGTTTTTCCTTTCGCGATGTTGCCTTAATGTTCTTCACTATGCATTCAATGCATGCAAAATAGTTTGCTTCACATAGTGGCATACGATTACTTATTTTTTGACAAGAGATACTTTTGCTTGTATATTGTATTTAGATTCCTGCTTATTTGTCAAAAAAAATTTTTCCCTTCAGGTGATGTGTGGAAATTTATGCACAACTGTTAAAGATGAAGCAGGAAATGGTATTGTTGTTTGTTCATTTGTTGAAAGTGAAAAAAGAAGTCACGGATAAGCGCAGGCGAGAATTGTAGGCTGAAGATGGAAAAATACTCAATGAGCAATGTGGAGCGCTGCGGTTGAAAAGAAAGATGGGTGAATGTAGTAGTGTAGATGGTGGGAGTTTGAAAAGTAGAAGCAATGCTATGACGAGTCGATCTGCGGCAAGATATAATTTTGTATATTAATGAGTCTAATCATTTAGAAAACCATGTTGGAGACGGATCAAGTGAAATTAATTCATGTAAGTGCCATCTAAATTTCATTTCACTCTATTCGGCTCTCTTTTGTAATTCTTGTGTTTTCTCTGTCAAGGTCTTGCCACTCATCCTATAAGGAGTAGTTCTCATCTCAATAATTCAAATGCAGTTGCCGTTGGAGCAGCAGTTAAAAATGGTGGTGGTGTTCATGGAATTAGTAAGAAAATAACTTAATTTAATTCTATTTATTTATATTAATTCTTTTTTCTTTTTTCATTTTTTTATATTGAAACTATGTACTATTGTTTCTTTGCCAGATGTTGATGAGTTTACTGAAAATTTCATTCAAGAACAAGATTTCAACCAAGTTGAACTACAAACATTACATAATGAATCACATGCTTCGTCAGGCACAAAAACTAATGTAAGGAAAATTCCTACAAAAGCCGACATGTTGCCATTACCTATAGATTGTGTTTATTGGGGAGCCAAGAAATTTCTAAGAGAGCCACAAGGTTTTTGTTTTTCCGATGGAAGTGTCAAACTAAAAAATGACGACGAGCCTCATGAATTATATTATTTATTTACGTCTACATCTAAAGAATTTGTTGAATTTAGAACTTATATTAGGACTTATAATAGCAATATCGCTTTTACATCCTTTGGCGTTAAATATGACAAAGAATTATGTAAAAGAAATAAAGGAATATGCAGTTTCAAGGTTAAAGCGTAGATATATCATTAATTGAATGGACTTTTTCCAATGGATTCTCGACTTTTTTATTTACAGCTATACTCTTATTACATTGAGAATGGAGTGAACAATCGGTTGCAAATTTCTAAGAAGTTGAATGAATCAATTATAAGGAAATTAATTGACATTTTAGATGTTAACCAATACACAAAATTTTTCCACACTTTAAATGATGTTCCTAATTTGCTTGGGATAAGGATTAGATGTGATTTAGACCTTGATCAAAGAGTCTATAATGCACAGACATCATCAGAAGTTGCAGTCATTTGGCTGCCAATTTTGGAATTCGTGGTATATCCATTTTTAGTCATTGTGGTGAGAGACATGCATTATCACTTTGGGTGCTATGATCCTCTTCAGTACCCATTATTATTTCCATATGAAGAAAGTGGTTGGCATAAAGGCATTGAAAGAGTTGATAAGCATTTTACTGGTTAAAATTATTGTGCAACTGAACAATCACTGCACATCTTGTGAACAACAACAAAATAGTTATTGGAATACCATATATATGTACCCTCTATCATACAACTCAATCTATTATTTAATCAAAAAAAAAAAAAAAAAGGAAAACACAGTCACCAATATCACAATATACCTAGACAACCTTTGGCGAGTCTAACCAAACTTATCATCATTGAGTAGCCCTTTGAATATTGTTTCAGAAATGTTAGTTGAGGATCAGAAATTAACTTTAAATATTTTCATACAAGGTCAAAGGGGTGCTAATTGTTTTTTTTCTGTAAACGGCTTTGAAATACTCCTGCATCTTATATAATAACAAGCTTTTCCTCTCGTCTGTCATAGTAATAATTGTAATTCATTGGAAGAAAAGGCAACAAACGTGGTTGTGGTTTTACTTGAGGATATTTCTTATGCTACTCATGCTTTCCTGAGTTAGAGTCGATGACCAACACATTGGGATCTTGAGTGGACTCTATCAGGAAATAAAATGTGGCACAGATATCTTTTATCATAACTAATTGTCGTTTTAAACAATATTGTACTTGTTATCATCATGAAAAAGACCGTTAAGGGAAATAATACGAAAACAAGATTCCATGACACATATACACATACCTATAAGATCATAGAAATGACAATTGCTTATTTGGAGCGAATTACACCTCGTTGAAGCAATAAGATTGTTGCATATGTTAGTTAACATATATTAACTAAGTTAGGGGGTGTCCCCAACCATGGAATTTAAAGGAATTCAAAATTCCATGACATTCTAGGTGTCTTTAATTTTGATTTTTATGGAATCTATCAAATCTTGGGTCCTTAACTTGGATTTTAATGGATTCCACAAGAACCCAGCGTTCTCAAACATTCTATGGATTCCATGTATTTCTTATATAAATGGATTTGAATGGATTTAGGTGGAATTATAAGCTATATTTATGAAGGAAAAATTCTGCACAAATCCCATCCCCTCCTTGGATTTCAAAATCCATTTTTCCCAAGTAAAAAAAAAAAAAAGATTATTTACAGCAAAAAAAAAAAAAAATCAGAACGTATATTTCTCTCTCTCCCGTATCGTTTATTTGTCTTCTACCTCTCAACTTCTCAACACAAGTTCCTTCTCCTTTAACATCCTCTTACGACAACAATTTGATAAGGTAATTTCTTCTCCATTTGTATTTTTGAGTTGATACTAGGTTTTGTGAATAAACAAGATCGGAAGAGCACTGTGGAATCTCATTTTTTTTTGTTAAGTTCAATGATTTTGCTTACTCTGGAAATTGCTTATATCCTAAGAATGAAAAGTTGAATTGCGTGCGGAGCATAAGCAGACAAGAAAGTAAAGCCAAGAAAAATTCACAAAGAATTCTCCTCACTCACTTGAACGATTTTGTATTATCAAATTAATTAATACAAGCAATTAATTTCTGCACGACTTGTGATTAATTAAAAACATTGTGTTATTGAATTAATTTCTACACCATTTGTGAAATTAATTAATTGAAAACAATGTATTATTGAATTATTTTAGCAATGATGAGCTTTCATATATGTAGTTGAGAAATGTAGCTGAGAGAATATTCGGCATATTCAAATCAAGATTTGCAATTTTTAAGTCGGCGCCTCTATTCCTATTCAAAACGCAAGAGTTAGTATTGGCTTGTACAAGATTGCATAATTTTCTTCGCAAAGAATGTCGTTCTGATGAATTTCCTATTGAACCAGATGACGAAGATTTATCTCAATCATCTTTGTTGACAGAAATTGAAGATGATGTGTATATTATCCAAACTTAAGAAGAACAAAGAGAAAATGCAAATAAATAGAGAAATAACATAGCTCAAGAAATTTGAAGAGATACCTCAAATGAAGAGAATAGAGACTGATTCAAAAGTTAAAATACTATGATTTTCTTTTTGTAAATTTAGCAAACTTTTGACCGTTTCTAATTATATTTTTGTAAGATAACTACTTTATGGAACCATTTTTTTCTTTTTTTTTTTTGGGTTAATGACTTTGTTTGAGTATTTATTATTATTATTATTTTTTTTTGTATTTTTTGATGATCATGAAGTTATGGTAGTTTCATAAAAATTCATTGATTCTATATTTGAGGACAACAACAAATTTCATTAAAATTTATTAAAACCCACACAAATCCATGGTATAGAATTCCATATAATTCCACTAGAATCTGATGGATTCTGTTAAAATCTATAGAATCTGTAAATCTTAAAAAAATTTTCAAATTTCACGTTGGAGACACCCCCTAGTTAACATAAATCAACTGGAAGCTTAAACACCTGACAAAAAGGGAAAGTGCTTAACGTTAGATATCTAATAAACCTCTATATATTGGCAGCCTTTGCTTTTCCACCTTTACAAACCTTATTGCAGTATCCAACTTATGATCATAATTATTTTCGTAATACGCTTCTCAAGGACACAAAAATGCTAATTAATAAATATAGCAGTACAATAAAATTATTAGGAGAAAGAAATTGCCAGTGAGATTATATTGGATGATGGGTCGATAATCATAAATGTATAGAGACATCCACTCATTCATTATTCAATGAGAAAATGTCAACTAGATTAGATATTCGTATATTTAATGTTTTGTTGGAACATGCCTAAAAACTCGGAAAGGAAACATTCTCAAAGACCCCTTTTTTTTGTCCGCCCCATTTTAACTTATTTGAATAACACTGTTGCCTCTTACCAAATTATAAAAAAAAAAATTTACTTAAGAAATTATTTTTCTCTTACGAGAATGTCTGCTTATCACTAACATCGAATTTATTAGAAAATTGAAATACAATAAATAAATCAAAGGCCATATGAAAAACAATGACAGGCACAAAAAGGAAAAAGAATCAGGAACTCCAAGAGTAGAGTACCTTTATTAGGGTACTTTAGACCTCACTTGTAGGATTTAAGACCTCACCCTCACATGGGAGACCCTTGAACCTACATGTGGATTTAATAAAGGTACTCCTGGAGTACTTGTTATTTTCTCCGTGAAAAGCAAGTGAGCTTTGTCTATGCTTTTTTTTTTTTTTTTTTTTGTAATTTTTAAAGTTGTTGAACCTACGTATGAACATTGTCTATGCGGGTGAAACTACATTTGGATGTATTTTTTAAAGTCATCATCATTTTTTACTTTTCCCGCTCTTTTTCACTTGCTGGCTTCTCATTTTGATCATTTAATATTTCTTTTGAAAATCTTTGCTGTCTGATTTTTTTCATAATTAATAGACCTTATTTTATTTTATTAATTAGATATATTTAACAACATTAATATTTCCATAATTATCTTCTTATTTCAAAATTAAATTTCTCGTTCATTTCTAGCAAAAATCTTGCTTCGTAATTGAGCCGGTCATTTCAAACAAGAAAGTGCAATGCATAATGAGGAGTACTACTCCCCAGTTAGAATAAAATAACAAAAATCTTTCTACACTACTCCGTATGGTCTTGGATTGGCACATACCACACATAAGGAATTCCTAATTGATGAGATCTCACGATGCCAATCAGTCCTTGAAGCTCTGATGCTTCAAAATTTTTCAATCCATGATAGTAGTGATCTTTCCGAGCAAAGTAATCCGCTGCTTGATTCCTTTGATTTCAATTATGACTAATTCTTGAACCAATGTTTATATATCATAAATTCCCGAAACATTCGAAGATCCATTGCTTAAGCACCAACAGCCTTCACCCCATTATGCAGAGCTCCATTTGTGTTCAACTTGTACGAAGTATCAACCCTTAGCAGGTTTTGTCCAAATCATAAAAGAACAAGAATTCTCCTTACTAGTGTGTTTACCTCTATCCTTCACAATAACATAGCCTTTCTCATAGCTCTATCAACATTCATCCT